>CADCXT010001324.1:0-48260 GCA_902806775.1 Microtus agrestis | reverse complement strand
ACAAATCCCAGTACAACCATGGGTGTGGGGTTCCCCATAGTCTCCCCAGGGCGATGGTTCCTGCAATGATCTCTAGGGGGAAACAGCTCCCAACAGATCCCCTCCCCCTCCCATACAAAGGCAGGCAGCTATCAAGTGGAGAGCACCAGTCAGAGTCAACCATGTTGTCAGAGCAAAGGAGAAGGGACTGAGACAAGGAGAGACCCTCCTCTCGAGTGGTGAAGTAATCCCTCTCTCCTGGGAACAGAGGGGTGCCCGATGACTACTAGGTCAAGTGGGGTCCAGGCCTTTTTTTTCCCCTTACCCTTCCTAGGGTTCCCAGGGCCCTGCCTTAGGTTGGGGGATTATCCTGCCATAAGTCGCCCGTCCTTGGAGCTCCTCAAGTAAAAGGCATCTAGCAGGATTAAAGTAAGCAGATCACAGGGTACCCTGTCTTAGGCCATGTGGAGAGCACCCTCATACCTGAACCATGCCATGTTGAGCCGGTTTCTACAACCTCTGTATGGTGTGCTCTTCAGGCGAGGATCCACATTAACTCCCGTCATTGGGCCCCTGCGTCTGTCATTAATGAAAAGACTCTGAAGAGCTCCTCAAACAAAAGATATAATGATATAGTTTTGGCACCAGTAACTCCATCTCCAGATAAGAAGAAAGGGCTTTTTCCCAACCCAGTATTCACCTTTTAGTCTGGCCTATGGAATGACCACATTCCTAAGTGCCTACTCCACATAAAGTTACGTGTGCTGCCTGCCAAAAAATTAGGGCAGTGTAAAAGGGATCAAAATCCAAAATTTTTAACATATGCATTAAAACCAAACACTTTACAACATGTGTCAAACTTTACCCATTATCTATAAGCAGTTACAAATATCATTAGCTCAAATTCAGTGGGAGTACAATGACCTACATTGTTGTTATCATATATCGCCAGTTCCAGCCTCTGGGCAACAGTCACAGGAACCCCCAATTTTCCCCCTTCTTAAGTGAAGAGAGGTTAATATTTTAATTAAAATGAGTTCTGTGTCCCAAGGTTTAAAGCAGTCTGATGTTTAGTCTGCAACTCAGCTCCAAAGCAGACCAGAGTTCAAGCTGCAGAAGCAGTTTAGCATTTGTGCTCCTGGACAGGTGGGGTAGCCAGGGTGAGGCGAGCTGGTTTCAGGTACATGGAGCACATCCTGGCCCTTATGTCAGCCGGGTCTCCCTGGATTCTGGGGGCTGGGTGACACCATGCAGAGTGGTGTAGCTGGTTTTGTCAGCAGGCACTCCTTTCCTTGAGGGTAGGGAAGACCGGACCAAAGATCTCTCCTCAATCACCTCTGGAAGTCTGGAACTCTTCTGTGTCTGCAGCCTCGACATCACGTTCAGAATTCATTTTCTCTCTGTGAAAAAAGCACAAACACATCCTCGACCCCAAATATATATAGGTCGGGTTTTTTCATGATGCATTGCAAGGGCTTTTCACCTTGTCTTAGCAAAGGTCAGCTTGGTGTCAACAAGCCAGATCCGTTTGCATCAGGATCTGCTGTCAACTTGTATGAATTGCTTTGAAGGAGCCTTGTTATGCTCCATAATTTTTATTATAATTAGCCATATATGCAGTTCCTCCCTTGGAAGAGCCAATTGTAAAATTTAGCATAAAATCCTTTAAGGGATTTTTTGCTATAGCTTTAGCAAAATACAGGTGCATAAATTGTAGCAAAGATCTGGGAAAAGACCATTGTTTTTGGCCTTTGAATTTAGCAAAGGCAAATATCCAGGAATCAATCTTAAAAATTATCAATGAGTCTACTGTTTAGTATAAGAAACCTTGATCCTAGTCAAAATTTTGTTAAACCATTATCCAGATTCTATCCTGTCCTTTTATATCAGACAGGCTACTGGTTTAAATTAAGAACTTAATATCTTAACAAGCAAAACTGATAAGATTTAGCCATAAGCCTCATTTTTTATAAAACTGTTGTAGAATAAGTTTTACATTTAATATACACACTTGCCATATCTGAATTATAATTAATATACTGTATTTGTTGATTATTGTATACTTTATCTGTTGATTTATACTTTACCTGCTTTAGTACCTGTTAGGCAGCTGTTTTAAGCTCTCTATTGGAAACTGTTTTTTGTAAGAATTTTACCTAGCAGCTCAAGGTCTCCTATAAGAATATTATCACTAGAGCTTTAACCATTGGACATCCAACCAAAAGTTTGTAAGCTATCCTTTTTTTGGTGTTTTTTTTATATTGGAAAAAAAGAGAAATTTCTGCCTCCTCCCCGCCTCCCATTTCCCTCCCCCTCCTCCCCCTCCTCCCCCCCCCCCCCTCCCCCTCCTTATCCAGACCGAAGTGCAGTCAGGGTTCCCTGCCCTGTGGGAAGTACAAAGTCCTCCCCCCTCAATCCTGGTCTAGGAAAGTGAACATCCGAACTGGCTAGGCTCCCACCAAGCCAGAACATGAAGTAGGATCAAAACCCTGTGCCATTGACCTTGGCTTTTCAGCAGCCCTCATTGGGTTCACCTTCTTATTTAGCTTCTTTAGTATCACAGAATATAGACTCAATGACCACAATTTGTGACTAGAAACCAATTATGAGTGAGTACATCCCATGTTCCTCTTTTTGGGTCTGGGATACCTCACTCAGGATAGTGTTTTCTATTTCCATCCATTTGCATGCAAAATTCGAGAAGTCATTGTTTTTTACTGCTGAGTAGTACTCTAGTATGTAAATATTCCACACTTTCTACATCCATTCTTCCACTGAGGGACATCTAGGTTGTTTCCAGGTTCTGGCTATAACAAATAATGCTGCTATGAACATAGTTGAACAAATGCTTTTGTCATGTGATAGGGTATCTCTTGGGTATATTCCCAAGAGTAGTATTGCTGGGTCCAGAGGTAGGTTGATCCCGACTTTCCTGAGAAACCGCCACACTGATTTCCAAAGTGGTTGCACAAGATTGCATTCCCACCAACAATGGATGAGGGAACCCCTTCCTCCACAACCTCTCCAGCAAAGACTATCATTGGTGTTTTTGATTTTAGCCATTCTGACAGGCGTAAGATGATATCTCAATGTTGTTTTGATTTGCATTTCCCTGATCGCTAAGGAAGTTGAGCATGACTTTAAGTGTCTTTTGGCCATTTGGAATTCTTCTGTTGAGAATTCTCTGTTCAGCTCAGTGCCCCAATTTTTAATTGGGTTATTTAGCATTTTAAAGTTTAGTTTCTTGAGTTCTTTATATATTTTGGAGATCAGGCCCTTGTCTGTTGCTGGGTTGGTGAAGATCTTCTCCCAATAAGTAGGTTGCCTTTTTGTCTTAGTGACAGTATCCTTTGCTTTACAGAAGCTTCTCAGTTTCAGGAGGTCCCATTTGTTCAGTGTTTCCCTTAATGCCTGTGCTTCTGGGGTTAAACATAGGAAGCGATCTCCTGTGCCCAACTGTTGTAGGGTACTTCCCACTTTCTCTTCTATCAGGTTCAGTGTGTAAAGATTGATATTGAGGTCTTTGATCCATTTGGACTTGAGTTTTGTGCATGGTGTTAGATATGGGTCTATTTTCATTTTTCTACAGGTTGAAATCCAATTGTGCCAGCACCATTTGTTGAAGATGCTTTCTTTCTTCCAATGTATGTTTTTAGCTCCTTTATCAAAAATGAGGTGTTTATAGGTTTGTGGGTTAAAATCCGGGTCTTCTGTACGATTTCATTGATCGAGTTCTCTGTTTTTATGCCAGTACCACACTGTTTTCATTACTGTAGCTCTGTAATAGAGTTTGAAGTCAGGGATGGTAATGCCTCCAGAAGTTCCTTTATTGTATAAGATTGTTTTGACTATCCTGGGTTTTTTGTTTTTCCATATAAAGTTGATTATTGTCCTCTCAAGATCTGTGAAGAATTTTGATGGGATTTTGATGGGAATTGCATTGAATCTATAAATTGCTTTTGGTAGAATTGCCATTTTTACTATGTTGATCCTCCCAATCCAAGAGCAGGGGAGGTCCTTCCATTTTCTGGTATCCTCTTCAATTTCTTTCTTCAATGCCTTAAAGTTCTTGTCAAATAAATCTTTCACTTCCTTGGTTAGCGTTACCCCAAGATATTTTATGCTGTTTGTGGCTATCGTGAAAGGTGATGCTTCTCTGATTTCCCTCTCTGTTTCCATATCCTTTGTGTAAAGGAGGGCAACTGATTTTTTGGAGTTGATCTTGTATAAGGCCACATTACTAAAGGTGTTTATCAGCTGTAGGAGTTCTTTGGTGGAGTTTTTGGGGTCGCTTATGTACACTATCATATCATCTGCAAATAACGAAAGTTTAACTTCTTCCTTGCCAATTCGAATCCCCTTGATCCCCTTGTGTTGTCTTATTGCTATCGCTAACACTTCAAGCACTATATTGAAGAGGTATGGAGAGAGTGGACAGCCTTGTCTTGTTCCAGATTTCAGTGGGATGGCTTTGAGTTTCTCTCCATTTAATTTGATGTTAGCTGTCGGCTTGGTGTAAATAGCTTTTATTATATTTAGGAATGTCCCTTGTATCCCTAATCTCTCCAAGACTTTTATCATAAAGGGATGTTGAATTTTGTCAAATGCTTTTTCCGCATCTAATGAAATGATCATATGGTTTTTTTATTTCAGTTTATTTATATGATGGATTACATTGATAGATTTTCGTATGTTGAACCAGCCCTGCATCCCTGGGATGAAGCCTACTTGGTCATAATGGATAATATTTCTAATGTGTTCTTGGATTCGGTTTGCCAGTATTTTGTTGAGGATTTTTGCGTCGATGTTCATGAGCGAGATTGGCCTGTAATTCTCTTTCTTGGTTGAGTCTTTGTGTGGTTTTGGTATCAGAGTAACTGTAGCTTCATAAAAGGAATTTGGCAACGACTCTTCTGTTTCTATATTGTGAAATACCTTAAGGAGTATTGGTATTAGGTCTTCTTGGAAGTTCTGGTAGAATTCCGCATTGAAACCATCTGGACCTGGGCTTTTTTTGGTAGGGAGGTTTTTGATAACAGTTTCTAATTCTTCACGACTAACAGGTCTATTTAGATCGTTCACCTGGTCTTGGTTTAGCTTTGGTATATGGTATTTATCTAAAAAAGTGTCCATTTCTTCCACATTTTCCAGTTTTGTGGCATACAGGCTTTTGTAGTACGATCTCAATATTCTCTGAATTTCCTCTGTGTCTGTTGTTATGTCACCCTTTTCATTTCTGATCTTATTAATTTGCATATTCTCTCTCTGCCGTTTGATTAGTTTGGATAGGGGTTTATCGATCTTGTTGATTTTCTCCAGGAACCAGCTTTTTGTTTCATTGATTCTTTGGATAGTTTTCTGTGTTTCTATTTTATTGATTTCTGCCCTCAGTTTGATTATTTCCAGTCTTCTACTCCTCTTAGGAGAGTCTGCTTCTTTTTTTTCTAGAGCTTTCAGGTCGGGTTGTTAAGTCTCCAATGTGTGCTTTCTCTGTTTTCTTTAAGTGGGCACTTAGTGCTATGAACTTTCCTCTCAGGACTGCTTTCATAGTGTCCCATAAGTTTGAGTAGGTTGTTTCTTTATTTTCATTGAATACAAGGAAGACTTTAATCTCTTTCTTTATTTCTTCCTTGATCCATGTGTGGTTCAGTAGTTGACTGTTCAGTTTCCATGAGTTTGTAGGCTTTCTGGGTGTAGCTTTGTTGTTGAATTCTAACTTTAATCCATGGTGATCTGATAAGACCCAGGAGGTTATGCATATTTTTTTGTACCTGTGGAAGTTTGCTTTGTTACCGAGTATGTGGTCAATTTTCGAGAAGGTTCCATGAGCTGCAGAGAAGAAGGTATATTCTTTTCTTTTTGGGTGGAATGTTCTATAGATGTCTGTTAAGTCCATTTGATTCATTACCTCCATTAATTCTCTTATTTCTCTGTTAGGTTTCAGTCTGATTGACCTGTCCATTGGTGAGAGAGGAGTGTTGAAGTCTCCTACTATTAGTGTGTGCGGTTTGATGGCAGCCTTGAGTTTTAGTAATGTTTCTTTTACGTACGTGGGTGCTTTTACATTAGGGGCATAGATATTCAGGATTGAGACTTCCTCCTGATGAATTGTTCCTGTTATGAGTATAAAATGTCCCTCTCCATCTCTTCTGATTGATTTAAGTTTGAAATCAACTTTGTTAGAAATTAGTATGGCCACCCCTGCTTGTTTCTTAGGTCCATTGGCTTGATAAGCCTTTTCCCAGCCCTTTACTCTGAGTAGTTGCCTGTCCTTGTGTTTGAGGTGTGTTTCTTGTAGACAGCAGAGTGTTGGATCCTGTTTCCGTATCCAATCTCTTAGCCTGTGCCTTTTTATAGATGAGTTGAGTCCATTGACATTAAGTGATATTAATGTCCAGTGGTTGTTCAATCCGGTCATTTTTCTAGTAGTAGAGTTTGTGTGTTTCCCTTCTTTGAGATGTGTTGGTGAAGGGACTCTAGATATCTGAGTTAATGTGAGCCTTGTTGGACTCCTTGGTTTGTGATTTTCCTTCTATTACTTTCTGTAAGGCTGGATTTGTGGCTACATACTGTTTAAATTTGTTTTTATCTTGAAAATTTTGTCTTTTTTCATGTCTTGATTGATTAATGTCATTTTTAAATGTGTCTGTCGGTTTGGTTACCTGTTGTTCCTTTCTACATCCCAACCCGCCCTACTCACTCTTTTTATTTTTCTATCTATCTATCTATCTATCTATCTATCTATCTATCTATCCAACTATCCATCCATCCATCCAGATGGGAGGAGGTGAGAGGAAGGTGCCTGGTGGTAATCAAGGGGTAAATAAATAAGGGTGGAAATAAATAACTGAATATTAATTCATCCGAATAATATTAAAACTGTTCAAGTGGAAAACAATTGCTTTCTTTTCTGTTTGCCCAGAGATCTGACTGACTGCAACGTGGAAAGAAGAAGGCCCTGCTGGAGAGAGACCTCCCTCCTGCTTTTGTGAGATGGCTGAGTGAACGTGGGTGTGTCGACCAGTTTCCATGTTTTGTCTTTTATGGATTGAATGGATGTGTCTCATTTTTTTCATGACTTCTTGTGTATTTCTTTTTTTCCTTACTTATCTATTTACTTACTTCTTTAAAAAATGACCCACCTATTTTTTTTTCCACCTAGTTATTTACTTACTTTTTCGTACATTCCTTACTTCACTTCCTTATTATCTTTCATATATCTGTTTATCTGCTCATTTATTTACTTATTGAATATTCCAATTATTACTTATTTTTATTCATTTATTCGTTCTTTGTCTATTTTTATGTAGGTATTTACTTATTTTCTTAATTTTTTTTTAGTTTTTAAATTTTCTTTCTTTCTTTGGAAATGTGGATCATTTATTTCCTTCCTTCCTTCCTTCCTTCCTTCCTTCCTTCCTTCCTTCTTTCTTTCTGTCTCCTGATTGTCACTGGCTATCTCAATGGTTCTGGGTGAGTGTCAGCAAAGCCGTTCCTGAAATGGAATTTGATGAAGGGATAGATAGATAGATAGATAGATGGGATGTGCACATGCTCACACACACACACACACACACACATGCACACACGTGCATGACATGTACAGATGGGGGGGTTCCAAAGTTTTCAGAGGAAGGTGCTCACTGGTAATAATAAATGTGCTGATAAATAAGGATGGAAATAGCTGAATCATTAAAAGTCTTCAAATAAAAAAAAGCAATTCCATTTCTCTCTCTCTCTCTCTCTCTCTCTCTCTCTCTCTCTCTCTCTCATACACACACACATCTAGCACATCTGAACTGACTGCAACATACAAAATAAGAAGAAACACAGAAGCTGATCTGAGATATCCCTGCTGGACAGTATCTGATCTGAGATATCCATGCTGGACAGGATCTGATCTGAGATGAGCATACATTCATCGAATGGCTGCCAACAGCATTTCACTGGGAAGAGATTCCACATTTTATGCTGTACAGTTAGTTAGTTAATTAGTTAGATTAAAAGGGGCCTACTGTGAACTGGGGTGGGGTGTGGCTTCTCAGGTCAAGTCAGGTCAGGGAGGGGCTGAGGAGTGTCCCATTGGCCTTGACAATAGGCACCAGTCAGATGTTAATGTCAGGGCCTGAGAGTTCCTCAAAGGGAATGAATGGAGACCCTTGCTCACCTAAAAAAAGCCTGACCTTGGAAAAGGACTTGTGGAAAGCAGGCACTTGATACTGTGGTTTCACATCTTACCAGAAAGCTCCCACTCAGAAGGGAAAGTCACCGTGATATCTTACACTTTGCCCAAGGATACCCTACAATTCTGATCATTCTTACTGAATTAAGTCTTCTACTGCAAATAAATAAATAATAGAAGACTTAATTCAGTAAGTTTTGTACTTACTGAATTAACTAAGAGTGAGTAAGTAAGTAAGCAAATATGTGGATGGATGAACAAACAAATAAATACAAAGTTCGCTGACTTTTGGTTTCATAATGAATCTCTCTCTCTCACTCTCTCTCTCACACACACACACAAACAAAGAAAAACTAAATATACAATAAAAGGAAGCATAACACGTTTACCCAGGGGGCAGAGTGAACTCTGAAAGTTTTCCAGGCAGGGCTATATAGAGAGATGTTCCATGTTGGGCTGCAGAGATAGTTTAGGTTTAATTCCCAGCATCTACATGGCAGCTCACAGCTATCTGTAATCCAGGAGCCTGAGAGCCATGGCACAAACACAAATGCACATAAGATAAAAATAAATAATTTTTTTAAAGGAAGAGATTGGGGGGTAGAGGGACAGAATATAAGAACAAACTGAGAAACAAGGAAAGATAGTGCTGGGGTGTGGCTTCTCAGGTCATGTCAGGTCAGGGAGGGGCTGAGGAGTGTCCCATTGGCCTTGACAATAGGCACCAGTCAGATGTTAATGTCAGGGCCTGAGAGTTCCTCCAAGGGAATGAATGGAGACCCTTGCTCACCTAAAAAACGCCTGACCTTGGAAAAGGGCTTGTGGAAAACAGGCACTTAAAACTGTGGTTTCACATCTTACCAGAAAGCTCCCTGTCAGAAAGGAAAGTCACCGTGATATCTTAAACTTTGCCCAAGGATACTCTAACATTCTGATCATTCTTACTGAATTAAGTCTTCTACTGCAAATAAATAAATAATAGAAGACTTAATTCAGTAAGTAGAAGATTAACACTAAGAGAGAGTAAGTAAGTAAGCAAATATGTGGATGGATGAACAAACAAATAAATACAAATTTCGCCGACTTTTGGTTTCATAATGAATCTCTCTCTCTCTCTCACTCTCTCTCTCTCTCTCACACACACACACACACTCACACACAGAAACAAAAACTAAATATACAATAAAAGGAAGCATAGCCCGTTTACTTGGGGGCAGAGTGAACTCTGAAAGTTTTCCAGGCAGGACTATATAGAGAGATGTTCCATGTCAGGCTGCAGAGATAGTTTAGGTTCAATTCCCAGCATCTACATGGCAGCTCACAGCTGTCTGTAAGAGCCTAGGCAAAAACACAAATGCACACAAGATAAAAATGAATAAATTTTTTAAAGGAGGAGATTGATGGGGGAGAGAGACAGAATATAAGAACAAACTGAGAAGCAAGGAAAGATAGTGCTGACTGTCTGGCTGGCTGGCTGGTTTGCTTTCAGTTCCCTGACAGAAATAAGCAAATTATGGAGGAACCACAAAGTTTTTACACTATGTGAGTGTAATGAGGAGAGATTGTGAGTGAGTGTGTCCTGTCAGAATAAAGTTAGTCCCATAATTGATGAAATTCATTATCCCAAAACTTCAGCAGAATATACCGAAAGCTTGCAAATGTGTGGTCAGCATGTGACAGGTTGGGCTGGAGATGCTGAGAACTGGGGTTCACCCAGGGGAGCCCTCAATGAAAGAGCAGACACTCATTCCCATGAAGAGTGAGGGAGGAAGGGATCATTTATTCCTATATTCAAGTTTAAGGAAAGATGAATAACTATGTAGAGACCACTCACAGATATGAAAAATCTTTTCCTAAAAATCAAATTTCTCAATCAGTATGCAACTGCTGTGGTGCTTCTCCTAGATAGAGCAACACACACACACACACACACACACACACACACACACAAACTGACTCCTTGATCTAGAGCCACAGGAAGGGGACACGGCCAACTTGAATCACAATATTCATCAGAGAATGAGAAGAGTGTAAAAAGGACACAAAAGGAGAGATAATTCTGGTCCTTCCTTCCTTCCTTCCCTCAGGAAGTGACTGACAGATGAGACTTTGTCCAAGCAAGTTATGAAATACTAGACTTGAGGTGTGTTCTGACCAGTGCTCAAGACCGGTTTTAAGCTCCTACATTAAGGCAAGCCACCCAGACCGGGGAGTGCCAGCCATTCAGGCAGTTCTCAAGGTGTCCTGTAAGGGAGCTCGGGCACCTACAGCTTGTGCTCCAGTGTCTCCAGGGGTCTCCTGGACGCTGCGCTGCCTCCTACGTCCTCGCTCTTGTCCCTGGATCTTTGGGCTACCAGGCATCCCTGGTTAGGTGCTGAGAAGTTCCATCTGGATGGGTGAGTTTCTGCTAACCAGGGGCAGTGTGTCCCAGAAGCGAGCACAAACCCCCCTCCCCCAGCTCCTTTTGGAGGGCTGTCTTTCTTAGGCAAGACTCAACTCCCCAGCACCCCACCCCCAACCCTACTTCTCTGTGTGTTCTGACCAGTGCTCAAGACCGGTTTTAAGCTCCTACACTAAGGTAACCCACCCAGACCAGGAGTGCCTGCCATTCAGACAGTTCTCAATGTTCCCTGTAAGGGAGCTCAGGCACCTTCTGCATGTGCTCCAGGGTCTACAGGGGTCTCCTGGACCCCGCGCTGCCTCCCACATCCTCCCTCTTGTCCCTGGATCTTTGGGCTACCAGGCCCCCCTGGTTAGGTGCTGAGAAGTTCCATCTGGACGGGTGAGTTTCTGCTAACCAGCGGCGGTGTGTCCCAGAAGCGAGCAAAAACCCCCCTCACCCAGCTCCTTCTGCAGGACTGTCTTACTTAGGCACGACGCAACTCCCCAGCACCCCACCCCCAACCCTGCTTTGCTGTGTGTTCTGACCAGTGCTCAAGAACAATTTTAAGCTCCTACACTAAGGCAACCCATCCAGACAGGGGAATGCCTGCCATTCAGGCAGGTCTCAAGGTTCCTTGTAAGGGAGCTCGGGCACCTACAGCTTGGGCTCCAGGGTCTCCAGGGGTCTCCTGGACCCCGCGCTGCCTCCCACGTCCTCCCTCTTGTCCCTGGATCTTTGTGCTACCAGGTGGCCCTTTCTAGGTGCTGAGAAGTTCCATCTGGACAGGTGAGTGTCTGCTAACCAGAGGCGGCCCTGTTCAGGTGCTTACGACTTCCATCTGGAAGGCCTGCGTTCTCTGCAAGGTCATTTGCTCTGGAACAGTTTTATGCTCCTACACTAAGGCTACCCACCCAGAAGGCGTCCAAGTTGTGGTACTGAGTAGTTCCACCTGGATGGGTCGGTTCCTGCTTCTACACTGAAGAAATACACCCAGAGACTCAGTCACAGCAAAGACTGGACCAAGACACCAGGCCTCTCCTGGCTTCATTTGAAGGAAGAGATGGGAAGGCGCCAATGCAAGAATTCCCCCAACAACCTGAAAGGCAACAGGACATCCCCAGAATCCAGGGATCCTGAAATAAGAAGAATTGTACACACTACTCCAGAAGAATTAGAAGAAATCGACTCAAAACTGAATTTTATGAAAATAATAGAAGACCTAAAACAGGAGGTGAAAAACTGCCATAAACAATTAGAGATGACAAACAAAAAGGTAAAGGAAATGAATAAATCGCTCAGTGATACACAAGAGAACCAAGAGAAACAAGAAAAAGCAATAAAACAGGTAAGGGAAGTGGTTCAAGACTTGAAGAATGAAATGGAAGTAATGAAGAAAACACAAACCGAGGGATGGATGGAGATGTAAAATCTGGGTAAATGAACAGGAGATACAGAGACGAGTACTACCAACAGATTACAAGAGATAGAAGAGAGATTGTCAGACACTGAAGATACAATAGAGAAAATAAACACACTGATCAAAGAAAACAGCAAAGCCTTCGGTTTGGCGTGATCCCTAGCAGGGAAGGAGCCAGATCCTGTTCCTGAAGTCCCTTCTAAGGGACGAGAGGGAACTTGGCCCATGGCAGGAGCCAGGAAACAGAGCAACAGCATTTTGTAAGAGGAGTCCCTGAACAACAGGGAAAGCTGATCCGGTTTCAAAAGACCCATTAGATAGCATTGATAGGAGGAGATGGGCAGGCGCCAAGGCAAGAATTCACCCAATAATCTGAAAAACAACATGAAAGCACCAGAACACAATGAACTTACAACTGATGGACTTGAACACCCTAATACGGAAGAAATGGAAAAAATTGACTTTATGAAATCAATAGAGTCCATTAAACAACATGTGAAAAATGCCCTTATAGAATTGGATGAGAAGTATAACCAAAAGTTTGAAGAAATGAGGAAATACGTACATGATACCCTGGAAAACCAAGAAAAAACAAACAAACAGGTACAGGATACGCTGGGAAACCAAGAAAAACGATCAAACAGGTAATGGAAACAGTTCAAAAATTGAAAACTGAAAGGGAAGCAAGGAAGAAAACACAAGCTGAACACCAGCTGGACAGGGAAAATCCAGTTCAACAAACAGAGCCTACAGAAACAAGCATAATCAATAGAATACAAGAAATAGAAGAAAGAATCTCAGATTCTGACGACACCATAGAGAAAATAAACACATTGATCAAAGAAAACAGCAAAGCCAACAAATTCTTATCACAAAACATGCAAGAAATATGGGACACAATAAAAAGACCAAACATAAGAATAATTGGGATAGAAGAAGGAGAAGAGTCACAGCTCAAAGCCCCAGAAAATATTTTTAACAAAATTATGGAAGAAAACTTCCCCAATATAAAGAAAGATATTCCTTTGAATATTTAAGAAGCATACAGAACACCAAACAGTTTGGATCAAAGAAAAACCTCCCCTCGCCATATAATAATCAAAACACAGAATATACAGGTTAAAGAAAGAATATTAAGAGCTGCAAAGGAAAAAGGCCAAGTAACTTATAAAGGTAAACCAATCAGACTTACACCTGACTTCTCTATGGAAACCATGAAAGCCAGGAGGTCCTGGATAGAGGTTCTGCAGAAGCTAAGAGACCATGGATGCAAACCCAAACTACTATACCCAGCCAAGCTATCATTCACTATCAATGGAGAAAACAAGACATTCCAAGATAAGAACAAATTTATGCAATACGTAGCCACAAATCGAGCCCTACAGAAGATAATAGAAGGAAAATCACAACCCAAGGAATCCAACATGGCCAACACTGCCCACAAGAACTCAGGCATCTAGAGACCCTTTACCAGCACAACTCAAAGAAGGGGGACACACAAACTCTACTAAGAAAAACAAGAAGAATAACTGGAGTAAACAACCACTGGTCATTAATATCACTTAATATTAATGGTCTCAATTCACCTATTAAAAGGCACAGGCTAAGAGATTGGATACAAAAACAGGATCCAACATTCTGCTGTTTGCAAGAAACACATCTCAACCACAAAGACAGGCATCTACTCAGAATAAAGGGTTGGGAAAAGGTCTTTCAGGCAAATGGTCCTAAGAAAAAAGCAGGTGTGGCCATATTAATTTCTAACAAATCTGACTTCAAACTAAAATCAATCAGAAGAGACCGAGATGGACACTTTATACTTATAAAAGGAACAAGTCATCAGGATGATGTATCAATCCTGAATATCTAAGCCCCTAATACAAAAGCACCCACTTATCTAAAAGAAATATTACTAGAACTGAAGGCAGATATTAAACCACACACACTAGTAGTAGGAGACTTCAATACACCTCTCTCTCCAATGGAGAGGTCAATCAGACAGAAACCTAATAGAGAATTAAGAGAATTATTGGAGGTAATGAAGCAATTGGACTTAACAGACATCTATAGATCACTCCACCCAAATAGTAAGGAATATACCTTCTTCTCTGCAGCTCATGGAACCTTCTCGAAAATTGACCACATACTGGAAACAAAGGAAACCTCCACAGATACAAAAAAATATCAGTGTCCACCTGTGTCTTATCAGATCACCACGGATTTAAGTTAGAAGGCAACATCAATGCTACCCCCAGAAAGCCGACAAACTCATGGAAACTGAACAGTCAACTACTTAACCACAACTGGGTAAAGGAAGAAATTAAGAAAGAAATTAAAGTCTTCCTTGAATTTATTGAAAATAAAGAGACAACATACTCAAACCTGTGTGACACGATGAAAGCAGTGCTAAGGGGAAAGTTCATAGCACTAAGTGCCCACTTAAAGAAAACGGAGAAAGCATACATTGGGGACTTAACAGCACACCTGAAAGCTCTAGAAAAAAAAAGAAGCAGACGTGCCCAGGAGGAGTAGAAGACTGGAAATAATGAAACTGAGTGCTGAAATCAACAAAATAGAAACACAGAAAACAGTCCAAAAAATCAATGAAACATATGTTGGTTCTTGGAAAAAATCAACAAGATCGACAAACCCCATCCAAACTAATTGAACAACAAAGCGAGAACACGCAGATAAATAAGATCATAAATGAAAAGCGGGACATAACCACTGACACAGAGGAAATTCAGAGAATCATTAGATCTTACTACAAAAGCCTGTATGCCACAAAACTGGAAAATGCAAAAGAAATGGACATATTTTTAGATAAGTACCTTATACCGAAGCTAAACCAAGACCAGGTGAACGAAATAAATAGACCGGTTAGTCGCGAAGAACTAGAAGCTGTTATCAAAAATCTCCCATACAAAAAAAGCCCAGGACCAGATGGTTTCAATGCAGAATTCTACCAGCACTTCCAAGAAGAGCTAATACCTACACTCCTTAATGTATTTCACAATATAGAAACAGAAAAGTCATTGCCAAATTCCTTTTATGAAGCTACAGTTACCCTAATACCAAAACCACACAAAGACCCATCCAAGAAAGAGAATTACAGTCCTATCTCACTCATGAATATTGACGCAAAAATTCTCAATAAAATACTGGCAAACCGAATTCAAGAACACATTAGAAAAATTATACATTACGATCAAGTAGGCTTCATCCCAGAGATGCAGGGCTGGTTCAACATATGCAAATCTATCAACGTAATCCACCATATAAATAAACTGAAAGAAAAAACCATATGATCATTTCATTAGATGCTGAAAAAGCATTCGACAAAATTCAACACCCCTTTATGATAAAGGTATTGGAAAGACTAGGGATACAAGGGTCATATCTAAATATAATAAACCTGATAGAAGAGAAAGTGGGAAGTACCCTACAACAGATGGGCAAAGGCTATCGCTTCCTAGGAATAACCCCAGCAGCACAGTCATTAAGGGCAACATTGAATAAATGGGACCTACTGAAACTGAGAAGCTTCTGTAAAGCAAAGGACACTGTCACTAAGACAAAAAGGCAACCCACTGACTGGGAGAAGATCTTCACCATCCCCGCAACAGACAAAGGTCTGATCTCCAAAATATATAAAGAACTCAAGAAACTAGACTTTAATATATTAATTAACCCAATTAAAAAATGGGGCACTGATCTGAAGAGAGAATTCTCAACAGAAGAATTTCAAATGGCCTAAAGACACTTAAGGTCATGCTCAGCCTCCTTAGCGATCAGGGAAATGTAAATCAAAACAACATTGAGATATCATCTTACACCTGTCAGAATTTCTAAAACCAAAAACACCAATGATAGTCTTTGTTGGAGAGGCTGTGGAGAAAGGGGTACCCTCATCCATTGCTGGTGGGAATGCAAACTTGTACAACCACTTTGGAAAGCAGTGTGGTGGTTTCTCAGGAAAGTCGGGATCAACCTACCCATTGACTCAGCAATGCCATTCTTGGGAATATTCCCATGAGTTGCCCGTTCATATGACAAGGGCATTTGTTCAACTATGTTCATAGCAGCATTATTTGTAATAGCCAGAACCTGGAAACAACCTAGATGCCCTTTAATTGAGAAATGGATGAAGAAAGTGTGGAATATATACACATTAGAATACTACTCAGCGGTAAAAAACAATGATTTGGCAAATTTTGCATGCAAATGGATGGAAATAGAAAAAACTATCCTGAGTGAGGTAACCCAGACCCAAAAAGATGAACATGGGATGTACTCACTCATAATTGGTTTCTAGAGATAAATAAAAAACCTTCATCTGACGAAGGATGGAGATAGAGACAGAGACCCACACTGGAGCACCGGACTGAGCTCCCAATGTTCCAATGAGGAGCAGAAGGAGGGAGAATATGAGCGAAGAAGTTAGGACCACAACGCATGCACCCACCCAGGGAGACAGTGGGGCTGATCCATTGGGAGCCCACCAAGGCCAGCTGGATTGTGACTGAAAAACCATGGGATAAACCCGGACTCCTTGAATTTGGCGGACAATGAGGGCTGCTGTGAAGGCAAGGACAATGGCACCAGGTTTTGATCCTACTTCATGTTCTGGCTTTGTGGGAGCCTAGCCAGTTTGGATGATCACCTTCCTAGACCAGGATTGAAGGGGGAGGACTTTGAACTTTCCACGGGGCAGGGAACCCTGACTGCTCTTTGGTCTGGATATGGAGGGGGAGGAGGGGGAGGGGGAGGGAGGAGGGGGGAAGGGGGAGGGGAGGATGGGAGGTGGGAGGGGGAGGAGGCAGAAATTTCTTTTTTTCCAATATATAAAAAAAACTAAAAAAAAAGAGGATAGCTTACAAACATTTGGTTGGATGTCCAATGGTTAAAGCTCTAGTGATAATATTCTTATGGTAGTCCTGGAGCTGCTAGGTAAAATTCTTACAAAACAGTTTCCAATAGAGAGCTTAAAACAGCTGCCTAACTGGTACTCAAGCAGGTAAATCAACAGATAAAGTATACAATAATCAACAAATACAGTATATTAATTATAATTCAGCTATGGCAAGTGTGTATATTAGATGTAAGACTTATTATAGAACAGCTTTATAAAACATGCTGCTTATGGTTAAATCTTCTCAGTTTTGCTAGTTGAGATATTAAACTCTTAATTTAAACCAGTAGCCTGTCTGATATAAAAGGACAGGATAGAATCTGGACAATGGTTTAAAAAATTATTGACTATGATCAATGTTTCTCATACTAAACAGTAGATTCATTGATAATTTTAAGATTGATTCCTGGACAATTGCCTTTGCTAAATTCAAAGGCCAAAAACAATGGTCTTTTCCCAGATCACTGCTACTATTTATGCACCTGTATCTTGCTAATGTTATAGCAAAAAATCTCTTAAAGGATTTTATGCTAAATTTTACAAATGACTCTTCCAATGGAGGAACTGCATATATGGCTAACAATAATAAAACTTATGGAGCATAACAAGGGTCCTTCAAACAACTCAAAAGTTGCCAGCAGATCCTGATGCAAACGGATCTGGCTTGATGACACCAAGCTTACCTTTGATAAGAAAATGTGAAAAATCCCTCGCAATGCATTATGAAAAAACCCGACCTGTATATATATTTGGGGTCGGGGATGTGTTTGTGCTTTTTTCACAGAAAGAAAATAAATTCTGGACGTGATGTCGAGGCTGCGGACACAGAGGGGTTCCAGACTTCCAGAGATGATTGAGGAGAGGTCCTTGGTCCGGTCTTTCCTGCCCCCTAGGAAAGGAGTGCCTGCTAACAAAACCAGCTACACCACTCTGCAGGGTGTCATCGTGCCTCCAGAGTCCAGGGAGACCCGGCGGACATAAGTGCCAGGATATGCTTCATGTAGCTGAATCCAGCTTGCCTCACCCAGGTTCCCCCACCTGTCCTGGAGCACAAATGCTAAACTGCTTCTGCAGCATGAACTCTGGTCTGCTTTGGAGCTGAGTTGCAGACTAAACATCAGACTGCTTTAAACTTTGGGACACAGAACTCATTTTAATTAAAATATTAACCTCTCTTCACTTAAGAAGGGAAAAATTGGGGGTTCCTGTCACTGTTGCTCAGAGACTGGAACTGGTGGTATTTGATAACATCAATGTATGTCATTGTACTCCTACTGAAATTGATCTAATGATATTTGTAACTGCTTATACGTGTTGGGAAAAGTTTGACACATGCTGTAAAGTGTTTGGGTTTAATGCATATGTTAAAAATTTTAGATTTTGATCCCTTTTACACTACCCTAATTTTTGGCAGGAAGCGCACATAACTTTATGTGGAGTAGGCACTTAGGAAGGAGGACATACCATAGGCCAGACTAAAAGGTGAATACTGGGTTGGGAAAAAGCCCTTTCTTCTTGTCTGGAGATGGAGTTATTGGTGCCAAAATTATATCATTATATCTTTTGTTTGAGGAGCTCCTCACAGTCTTTTCATTAATGATAGACGCAGGGGCCCAATGACTGGAGTTAGTGTGGATCCTCGCCTGAATAGCACACCATACAGAGGTTGTAGAAACCGGCTCAACATGGCATGGTACAGGTATGAGGGCGCTCTCCACATGGCCTAAGACAGGGTGCCCTGTGATCTGCTTACTTTAATCCTGCTAGATGCCTTTTATTTGAGGAGATCCAAGGACGGGCGACTTATGGCAGGATAATCCCCCAACCAAAGGCTGGGCCCTGGGAACCCTAGGACGGGTAAGGGGGAAAGAAAAAAGGCCTGGTCCCCACTCGACCTAGGAGTCATCAGGCACCCCTCTGTTTCCAGGAGAGGTGGATTGCTTCACCACTCGAGAGGAGGGTCTCTCCTTGTCTCAGTCCCTTCTCCTTTGGTCTGACACCATGATTGACTCTGACTGGTGCTCTCCACGTGATAGCTGCCTGCCTTTGTATGGGAGGGGGGAGGGGATCTGTTGGGAGCCATTTCCCCCTAGAGATCATTGCAGGAACCATTGCTCTGGGGAGACTGCACTGAACACCACACCCATGGCTGTGCTGGGAATGGTTCTTTTGCCCCACACCCAGTTGAAGCTGTTAATGCAGAAAAATAAAATAAATAAAAACCATCGCCCTTGGGAGACTGCGGGGAACCCCACACCCATGGTTGTGCTGGGAATGGTTCTGATGCCCCACACCCAGTTGAAGCTGTTAATGGACAAAAATAAAATAAATAAAATAAAAAAATCTTACAAAAAACAGTTTCCAATGGAGAGCTTAAAACAGCTGCCTAACAGGTACTCAAGCAGGTAAAGTATAGATCAACAGATAAAGTATACAATAATCAACATTATAGTATATTAATTATAATTCAGCTATGGCAAGTGTGTATATTAGATGTAAAACTTATTATACAACAGCTTTCTAAAACATGCTGCTTATGCCTAAATCTCCTCAGTTTTGCTAGGTAAGATATTAAACTCTTAATTTAAACCAGTAGCCTGTCTGATATAAAAGGATAGGATAGAATCTGGATAATGGTTTAACAAAATATTGACTATGATCAATGTTTCTTATACTAAACAGTAGATTCAATTATAATTTTATGATTGATTCGTGGACAATTGTCTTTGCTAAATTCAAAGGCCAAAAACAATGGTCTTTTCCCAGAACATTGCTACTATTTATGCACCTGTATTTTGCTAATGTTATAGCCAAAAAATCCCTTAAAGGACTTTATGCTAAATTTTACAAATGACTCTTCCAATGGAGGAACTGCATAAATGGCTAACAATAATAAAAATTATGGAGCATAACAAGGCTCCTTCAAAGCAACTCATAAAAGTTGCCAGCAGATCCTGATGCAAACGGATCTGGCTTTATGACACCAAGCTGACCCTTGCTAAGACAAGGTGAAAAAGCCCTTGCAATGCAATATCACAATATTCATCAGAGCATGAGAAGAGTGTAAAAAGGACACAAAAGGAGAGATAATTCTGGTCCTTCCTTCCTTCCATCCCTCAGGAAGTGACTGACAGATGAGACTTTGTCCAAGCAAGTTATGTAATACCAGACTTGAGTTTCCCCATCTGTAAGTATTAGTTAGTCAGTCAGTCCTCCCTTCTTTCTGTAGGAAGGTGGTGCATGTCTCTCAGAAGTTTCCTGGTTTCCTCTGCACAAGGTGACACAGGTGAAATCTTTCTAAGCCTTATTCAGAGCTATAGAGGATGCACTGTGACTTCATAGACCTAAGGGAGTATAGGGGTGGGTGCTTGATACTTCAGACTCATATCATTGAGGGGCAGATCATAGTCTGGATTCACAAACATTCAGACAACAGAGCCATCCTCATTTACTAATAGCCCAGGACACCCAGAGATAACAAGAAATTGCAGTCTCGGCCGGGCTGTGGTGTGTGGGGGTCGGTGCATGCCTTTAATCTCTGCTCACACACAGATCTCTGTGAGCTCAAGGATGGCCTGATTTACAGATTGAGTTTTAGGATAGCCCAAGATACACAAAGAAACCCTTTCTTGAAAAACAAAACAGCAAA
Source organism: Microtus agrestis (assembly GCA_902806775.1). Taxonomy (NCBI): domain Eukaryota; kingdom Metazoa; phylum Chordata; class Mammalia; order Rodentia; family Cricetidae; genus Microtus; species Microtus agrestis. The sequence goes on along the minus strand of CADCXT010001324.1, from coordinate 27,738 downwards.
AGAAAGTAAGAAAGAAAGAAAGAAAGAAAGAAAGAAAGAAAAAAAGAAAGTTAAAAGACAAAAGAAGAAGAAAGAAAAAAGAAAAAAACTTCAGTCTCTTCCTACTCTCTCATCCATTTTGCCTTAAAGAGCTCTCAGGCTGAACTGGAGACCAGGGTGTCATTTATAACTGGGAAGCCAGAAACCTTAGGGGGTCACAGGAGGACTGACTGCAGCACTTGATGCCTCAACCCTGCTAATGGCTGTAATACGGGCTTTGGCAGAGCACTACTCCCCTTTCTCTATTATTACTGCTACACAACGAAAAGGACTTTTGAGCGAGAGGGGGATGATGTGCAGTGCTGGTATTGAAATCTCACTGACACCTTCTGCACTCCTTGTCAATTCCCGACTTTGTCAAATCAACTATCGTGAATCTTTGGTGTGGGTTGGCCCTTTAGGAACTCAGAGAAACAAGACAGGCCTACTGCATCCCAGAAACCTCCCAGTTCCTGAGCCCTAGCCCTAGAAGTCTCAAAGCCATCACATCAAGAAATCCCTCCAGTCCCTGCTAGTGGTGAACTCACTTCGTCTTCCTCCCTCTGGCCTCTCCACGATCTCCATTCTCTAGACAACATGTCTAGAAGCTAGGCTTATAGGCAACGAGAGAGTGTGTCTTGAGGTCATTTGGCATTTCTAGGACACGAGTGACATCACAAAAGTCAAAGAGCTCTATGGCATACTGTAGGATTTCCAGAGAAGGGACTGATGATGTCGTGAGGCAAGGCCCTTACCTCCTTGCTAATATTTCTCCCCGAACTGGCAGACCGACTGACCGACCGACCGGAACCTGAGGTTTCCTTTCCAGGAGTCTCTCCTGCGACACAGAGGGAGCCATTCAGGATCTCCTCCTGCAAAAACCAGAAATTTCTCTCTGCTTCATTAAAATCTTTTCTCTATTTTCTTCACTGAACGACCGAACCTTCCTCCCTCTCCTGAACAGATATTCATCCTCAGGAATATGAGAAATTAGTCCAGGAGGACACGGAGGATGAGGGTTGAGTCCTCTGATGTGAACGAACACTTAGGGAAGGCTAAACTTAAGGGAACTTGACTCTGAGTGGCAAGAGATGAATAGCTGCTGCCCAGGCACAGATACAGGCTTCGGGCTGAGGCACCAACTGGGCGGCTCTCGGTATCCTCCTGCATCATCAGAGCTGTGTTGGAAACTCAGCCCAAAAGAGGGCCATGTTCAAAGGGAGAGGGTATTTTCTAGGACAGCACTGTTTTCTTTTTCATGTTTTTTTTTAACGCAGACAAAACTTCACCCAAAGTATGTTACAGGGTTGGAGGTCATTAAGTTACTTAGTTAGTCTAATGCTGTTGGGCTGAGATAGAGTATAAGGTTGATGGGGAGTTATTTTTGAGAAGATTGTGTGCTAGCTTCTCATTAAGTCTCATTCTAAAGTGGTCAACTTTAACATGAACTCCTTAAAATGCAATCTCTATGGCTAGGAATACACAGTGCATCATTCCTTGCCATATGTAAGAGCGCAGCAGCTCTGGAGATGTCACTCTGGGGATGCGGCACTTCTGAATTAAATTTCCCCAGTCTACTTTCTTAGGATGCAGTCTCATTTTTTTTTTTTACTTTCTTTCTATTTTTAACACTGCTTATGACTGTAGTTGCAGTCTCATTTTTATATTTATATATATATATATATATTTATCATACATATGCCTCGACCTGATGGGTCGACCAGTTGGCTCTCTGTGCACTCTCTCTTTTCACTAAACTAGAAGCAGGTCGCACAGTTATCAGATAAATTGTTTGGCCTTAAAATGCTAAGTACCCAGGTCGAACATTTGGCCTCATGAACGTGGGTCAACCAGTTGTCTTTTTCCATGTCTTGATTGACTAATGTCATTTTTAAATGTGTCTGTCGTTTTGTTTATCTGTTGTTCCTTTCTCTATCCCAACCTGCCCTACTCAATCTTTTTATTATTTATTTATTTATCTATTAATCTATCTATCTATCTATCTATCTATCCATCCATCTATCCATTAATCCATCCATCCATGAAGATGGGAGGAGGTGAGAGGAAGGTGCCCGGTGGTCATCCAGCTGTAAATAAATAAGGCTGGGAATAAATAGCTGAAGATTAATTCATTCAAATAATGTTAAAACTGTTCAAGTCAAAAACAATTGCTTTATTTTCTGTTTGCCCAGAGATCTGACTGACTGCAACTTGGAAAGAAGAAGGCCCTGCTGGACAGAGACCTCCCTCCTGCTTTGGGTAGGGTGGCTGAGTGAACGTGGGTGGTTCGACCAGTTTCCATGTTTTGTCTTTTATGGATTGAATGGATGTGTCTCATTTTTTTCATGACTTCTTGTGTATTTCTTTGCTTCCTTACTTATCTATTTACTTATTTCTTTAAAAAATGTCCCACCTAGTTATTTACTTACTTTTTCGTACATTGCTTACTTCACTTCCTTATCTTCTTTCATATATCTGTTTATCTGCTCATTTATTTCCTTATTGAATATTCCAATTATTACTTATTTTTATTCATTTATTCGTTCTTTGTCTATTTTTATGTAGGTTTTTACTTACTTTCTTAATTTTTTTTACTTTTTAAAATTTTTTTCTTTCTTTGGAAATGTGGATCATTTATTTCCTTCCTTCCTTCCTTCCTTCCTTCCTTCTTAATTTCTGTCTGCTGACTGTCACTGGCTATCTCAATGGTTCTGGGTGAGTGTCAGCAAAGCAGCTCCTGAAATGGAATTTGATGAAGGGATAGATAGATAGATAGATAGATAGATAGATAGATAGATTGATAGATATTATGCGCACATGCTTGCACACACACACACACACACACACACACACACAAAGCATGCACGTGCATGGCATGTACAGATGGGGGGGTTCTAATGTTTTCAGAGGAAGGTGCTCACTGGTAATAATAAATGTGCTGATAAATAAGGCTGGAAATAGCTGAATCATTAAAAGTCTTCAAATAAATAAAAAGCAATTCCATTTCTCTCTCTCTCTCTCTCTCTCCCCTCTCACCATATACCAGCACATCTGAACTGACTGCAACATACAAAAGAAGAAGACACACAGAAGGAAGATATCCCTGCTGGACAGGATCTAATCTGAGATATCCCTGCTGGACAGGATCTGATCTGAGATGAGCATAAATTCATCGAATGGCTGCCAACAGCATTTCACTGAGAAGAGATTCCACATTTTATGCTGTACAGTTAGTTAGTTAATTAGTTAGTTAGATTAAAAGGGGCCTCTTTGAACTGGGGTGGTGTGTGGCTTCTCAGGTCAAGTCAGGTCAGGGAGGGGCTGAGGAATATCCTTTTGGCCTTGACAATAGGCACCAGTCAGATGTTAACATCAGGGCCTGAGAGTTCCTAAAAGGGAATGGCTGGAGACCCTTGCTCACCTTAAAAACGACTGACCTTGGAAAAGGACTTGTGGAAAGTAGGCACTTGAAACTGTGGTTTCACATCTTACCAGCAAGCTCCCACTCAGAAGGAAAAGTCAATGTGATATCTTACTCTTTTCCCAAGGATACCCTACCATTCTGATTATTCTTACTGAATTAAGTCTTCTACGGCAAATAAATAAGTAATAGAAGACTTAATTCAGTAAGTCTTCTACTTACTGAATTAACTAAGATTGAGTAAGTAAGTAAGCAAATATGTGGATGGATGAACAAACAAATAAATACAAAGTTCGTTGACTTTTCTTTTCATAATTAATCTCTCTCTCTCTCTCACACACACACACACACACGCACACACACACAAACAAACAAAAACTAAATATATAATAAAAGGAAGCATAACACGTTTACTAAGGGGGCAGAATGAACTCTTAAAGTTTTCAAGGCAGCCCTATATAGAGAGATGTTCCATGTCGGGCTGCCCTTACTTCCTCAGCCGTGGCCTGTGACTTGCAGTGGCTGTGTGACCTGTGCCTTGTAAATTGAGCCAGCAGTTTAATATAAATTATCACGCACTGGCTTTTCTTGCTGCAGTTCTTTATGTTATTTTTAGACACCTCAGATGGACTTCAAGTCCCCATGCACCCTATTTTGCCTCCCCATGTGGATTTAAACTCCACAGGCCCGTGTAATCTCTGCCTGTGTGGTTTACTCTTTTCTGAGTTGTTTTTAAATCTCCCTTGCAAGTACAGCTGTTAAGTGGTGCAAACCAGAGCACGCGGTTGCCGGTTGCGGAAGCTGCAACCCCTCAGGGTGACTCTGTCACGTGGAGGCATGCATGGCTTCCGGGTTACTCTTCTCTACCCCTGGATTCTGGGTTTATGGTTCCGTGTACGCCGTTTTTTGTTTAGTTCGTGACTTAGGCCCCAGTGCCGAGTCCGAGATACACTCAGCCTTCAGGCCCATAATATCCAGAGAGGAAGGACGATATCTGAGGCTGGCTGGGCGGTGGTGGTTCACGCCTTTAATACCAGCACTCGGGAAGCAGATACAGGCAGATTTCGTTGAGTTCGAGGCCAGCTGGATAATAGGTAATATTGCAGTTTTCGTTTCCAACATGAATTTAACTGTTTGGGCTACCAATACAATGGGTCTTATCATGCAAGGTTTATATGACTATGAGGATAACTTAATTTACTGGCTACTAGGTTTTAGTATTCTTTTGAATATTCTATCATTTAGGAAGTATATGGCACTCCTAAGAACCATACTATTTTTACTAGAAACTCATGCAGGTCAGGAGATTCAGGATTTAAAAGAGGCAATAATAAAAAGACTTGAAATGATTGAAGAAATTATTGGAGCTGGTGAACAGAGTAATAAGGCACAAGGACAGGATCCAAAGCCAACACCAGCTATTAGAACTGGCTTACTCAAGGTTTTAGCGGCATACACTATACTTAATTCTGACAAAGCGTCAACTTCTAAAGGATCAAATGGAGTCAGAGAAACTAGATGGACACCAATAGCAATGAATGATCTAAAAGAAATTAAGCAGTCTATTATTAATTTTGGCTTGCACAATGCATATGTAAGGAAATGATAAGGACTTGGGCTTCTAATGCTTGAGCTACCGCCTATTTGCCCAAAGGGCAAATAGGAAGACTAAGGCCATATATAGCCAATATTGCCATAAATTTTTGGGGCCGTGATCTGCTACAGCAATGGAATACCCAGATTAACATTCCTGTAGTTCCAGGAACTCATAATTCTAGGAAAGATATGATGTGGTATTATGGAAAAAGGTCACCATCCATTCAGTCTGTACAAGAACATACAACAAATACTAAACCTTTAGAGGTACCAACAGCCCTACCTTTAAAATGGCAAACTGAGAAGCCAATATGAATCAAACAGTTTCCTTTAGCTGGAGATAAATTGCAGGCATTGGAACAGCTGGTGCAAGAGCAACTAGATGCTCACCATATTGAAGAATCAACCAGCCCTCCAGCAGGGAAACCTGATCCGGTTTTAAAAGACACATTAGATAGCTTTGATAGGAGGAGATGGGCAGGCGTCAATGTAAGAATTCACCCAATAATCGGAAAAACAACATGAAAACACCAGAACCCAATGATCTTACAACAGAAGGACTTGAACACCCTAATACAGAAGAAGTGGAAAAAATTGACTTTATGAAAGCAATAGAGTCTCTTAAACAACATGTAAAAAGTACCCTTATAGAAATAGAGGAGAAGTACGACAAAAAGTTCAAAGAAATGAGTAAAAAGTTTGAAGAATTGAGTAAATACATACATGAGACCCTGGGAAACCAAGAAAAAACAAACAAACAGGTGATGGAAACAGTCCAAGAATTGAAAACTGAAATGGAAGCAAGGAAGAAAACACAAACTGAGGACCAGCTGGATATGGAAAATCTACGTCAGTGAACAGAGCCTACAGAAAAAGTATAACCAATAGAATACAAGAGATAGAAGAAAGAATCTCAGATTCTGAGGACACCATAGAGAAAATAAATGCACTAATCAAAGAAAACAGCAAAGCCAACAAATTCTCATCACAAAACATGCAAGAAATATGGGACACAATAAAAAGACCAAACATAAGAATAATAGGAATAGAAGAAGGAGAAGAGTCACAGCTCAAAGGCCCAGAAAATATTTTAACAAAATTATGGAAGAAAACTTTCCCAACATAAAGAAAGATATTCCTTTGAATATTCAAGAAGCATACAGAACACCAAACAGACTGGATCAAAGAAAAACATCCCCTCGCCATATAATAATCAAAACACAGAATATACGGGTTAAAGAAAGAATATTAAGAGCTGCAAAGGAAAAAGGCCAAGTAACTTATAAAGGTAAACCGATCAGACTTACACCCGACTTCTCTATGGAAACTATGATAGCCAGAAGATCCTGGATAGACGTACTTCAAAAACTAAGAGACCATGGATGCAGACCCAAACTTCTATACCCAGCCAAGCTAGTGTTCACTATCAATGGAGAAAACAAGACATTCCAGGATAAGAACAAATTTAAACAATACGTAGCCACAAACCCAGCACTACAGAAGGTAATAGAAGGAAAATCGCAACCCAAGGAATCCAACACTGCCAACTCTGAGTACAATAATTAAAGCATATAGCGAACCTTCACCAGCACAACTCAAAGAAGGGACACACACAAACTCTACTACCAAAAACAATAAGAATAACCGTAGTAAACAACCACTGGTCATTAATATCACTTAATATTAATGGTATCAATTCACCTATAAAAAGGCACAGGCTAAGAGATTGGATACGAAAACAGGATCCAACATTCTGCTGTTTGCAAGAAACACATCTCAACCACAAAGACAGACATCTACTCAGAGTAAAAGGTTGGGAAAAGGTCTTTCAAGCAAATGGTCCTAACAAAAAAGCAGGTGTGGCCATACTAATTTCCAACAAAACTGACTTCAAACTAAAATCAGTCAGAAGAGATAGAGAAGGACACTTTATACTCATAACAGGAACAATTCATCAGGATGACATCTCAATCCTGAATATCTATGCCCCTAATATAAAAGCACCCACTTATGTAAAAGAAATATTACTAGAACTCAAGACAGACATCAAACCACACACACTAGTAGTAGGAGACTTCAACACACCTCTCTCTCCAATGGACAGGTCAATCAGACAGAAACCGAATAGAGAATTAAGAGAATTATTGGAGGTAATGAAGCAAATGGACTTAACAGACATCTATAGAACACTCCACCCAAATAGGAAAGAATATACCTTCTTCTCTGCAGCTCATGGAACCTTCTCAAAAATTGACCATATACTCGGAAACAAAGGAAGCCTCCACAGATACAAAAGAATATCAGTGTCCACCTGTGTCTTATCAGATCACCACGGATTAAAATTAGAAGGCAATAACAATGCTACACCCAGAAAGCCAACAAACTCATGGAAACTGAACAATCAACTACTGAACCACACCTGGGTCAAGGAAGAAATTAAGAAAGAAATTAAAGTGTTCCTTGAATTTAATGAAAATAAAGAGACAACATACTCAAACTTATGGGACACGATGAAAGCAGTGCTAAGAGGAAAGTTCATAGCACTAAGTGCTCACTTAAAGAAAACGGAGAAAGCATACATTTGGGACTTAACATCACACCTGAAAGCTTTAGAAAAAAAAGAAGCAGACGCGCCCAGGAGGAGTAGAAGACTGGAAATAATCAAACTGAGTGCTGAAATCAACAAAATAGAATCACAAAAAACAGTCCAAAAAATCAATGAAACAAAAAGTTGGTTCTGGGAGAAAATCAACAAGATCGACAAACCCCTATCCAAACTAATCAAACAGCAGAGAGAGAATATGCAAATTAATAAGATCAGAAATGAAAAGGGGGACATAACCACAGACATAGAGGAAATTCAGAGAATCATTAGATTCTACTACAAAAGCCTGTATGCCACAAAACTGGAAAATGTAAAAGAAATGGACACTTTTTTAGATAAATACCATATACCAAAGCTAAATCAGGACCAGGTGAACAATCTAAATAGACCTGTGAGTCGTGAAGAATTAGAAGCTGTTATCAAAAACCTCCCTACCAAAAAAAGTCCAGGACCAGATGGTTTCAATGCGGAATTCTACCAGAACTTCGAAGAAGACCTAATACCTATACTCCTTAATGTATTTCACAATATAGAAACAGAAGAGTCATTGCCAAATTCCTTTTATGAAGCTACAGTCACTCTGATAACAAAACCACACAAAGACTCAACCAAGAAAGAGAATTACAGGCCAATCTCACTCATGAACATCGACGCAAAAATCCTCAACAAAATACTGGCAAACCGTATCCAAGAACACATTAGAAAAATTATCCATTATGATCAAGTAGGCTTCATCCCAGAGATGCAAGGCTGGTTCAACATACGAAAATCTATCAATGTAATCCACCATATAAATAAACTGAAAGCAAAAAACCATATGATCATTTCCTTAGATGCTGAAAAATCTTTTGACAAAATTCAACATCCCTTTATGATAAAAATCTTGGAGAGATTAGGGATACAAGGGTAATACCTAAATATAATAAAAGCTATTTACAGCAACCCGACAGGTAACATTAAATTAAACGGAGAAAAACTCAAAGCCATACCACTGAAATCAGGAACAAGACAAGGATGTCCACTCTCTCCATACCTCTTCAATATAGTGCTTGAAGTTCTAGCAATAGCAATAAGACAACATAAGGGGATCAAGGGGATTCGTATTGGAAAGGAAGAAGTTAAGCTCTCGTTATTTGCAGATGATATGATAGTATACATAAGCGACCCCAAAACCTCTACCAAAGAACTCCTACAGCTGATAAACACCTTTAGTAGCGTGGCAGGATACAAGATAAACTCCAAAAAATCATTTGCCTTCCTATACACTAAGGATAAGGAAACGGAGAGGGAAATCAGAGAAGCATCACTTTTCACGATAGCCACAAAGAGCAAAAAATATCTTGGGGTAACCCTGACCAAGGAAGTGAAAGATCTATTTGTCAAGAACTTTAAGCCTCTGAAGAAAGAAATAGAAGAGGACACCAGAAAATGGAAGGATATCCCTTGCTCTTGGATTGGGAGGATCAACATAGTAAAAATTGCAATTCTACCAAAAGCAATCTATAGATTCAATGCAATCCCCATCAAAATCCCATCAAAATTCTTCACAGATCTGGAGAAGACAATAATCAACTTTATATGGAAAAACAAAAAACCCAGGATAGCCAAAACAATCTTATACAATAAAGGAACGTCTGGAGGCATTACCATCCCTGACTTCAAACTCTATTACAGAGCTACAATATTGAAAACAGCTTGGTATTGGCATAAAAACAGAGAAGTCGACCAATGGAATCGAATAGAAGACCCTGACTTTAACCAACAAAAATATGAACACTTGATTTTCGATAAAGGAGATAAAAATATACAATGGAAAAAAGAGAGCATCTTCAACAAATTGTGCTGGCAAAACTGGATGTCAATCTGTAGAAGAATGAAAATAGACCCATATCTATCACCATGCACAAAACTCAAGTCCAAGTGGATTAAAGACCTCAATATCAGTCCAAACACACTGAACCTGATAGAAGAGAAAGTGGGAAGTACTCTACAACACGTGGGCACAGGAGACCACTTCCTACGTATAACCCCAGCAGCACAGACAGTAAGGGCCTCATTGAATAAATGGGACCTACTGAGACTGAGAAGCTTCTGTAAAGCAAAGGACACTGTTGCTAAGACAGGAAGGCAACCCACTGACTGGGAGAAGATCTTTACCAACCCCGCAACTGACAAAGGTCTGATCTCCAAAATATATAATGAACTCAAGAAACTAGACCGTAAAAGGCTAATCAACCCAATTATAAAATGGGGCACTGAACTGAACAGAGAATTCTCAACAGAAGAAGTTCAAATGGCCAAAAGACACCTAAGGTCATGCTCAACTTCCTTAGCGATCAGGGAAATGCAAATCAAGACAACTTTAAGATACCATCTTACAACTGTCAGAATGGCAAAAATAAAAAACACCAATGATAGCCTTTGCTGGAGAGGTTGTGGAGAAAGGGGTACACTCATCCATTGCTGGTGGGAATGCAAACTTGTGCAACCACTTTGGAAAGCAATGTGGAGGTTTCTCAGGAAATTCGGAATCAACCTACCCCTGGACCCAGCAATACCACTCTTGGGAATATACCCAAGAGAGGCCTTATCATACAACAAATGTATATGCTCTACTATGTTCATAGCACCACTGTTTGTAATAGCCAGAACCTGGAAACAACCTAGATGCCCTACAATTGAAGAATGGATGAAGAAATTATGGAATATATACATTTTAGAGTACTACTCAGCAGTAAAAAACAAGGACTTCTTGAAGTTTGCAGGCAAATGGATGGAAATAGAAATCACTATACTGAGTGAGGTAAGCCAGACCCAAAAAGAGGAACATGGGATGTACTCACTCATATTTTGTTTCTAGCCATAAATAAAGGGCATTGAGCCTATAATTCGTGATCTTAGAGAAGCTAAATAAGGAGAATCCAAAGAAAAACATATAGTCATCCTCCTGAATATTAACCTTCATCAGGCGATGAAAGGAGACAGAGACAAAGACCCACATTGGAGCACCGGACTGTAATCTCAAGGTCCAAATAAGGAGCAGAAGGAGAGAGAGCACGTGCAAGGAACTCAGTACCACGAGGGGTGCACCCACACACTGAGACAATGGGGATGTTCTATCGGGAACTCACTGAGGCCAGCTGGCCTGGGTCTGAAAAAGCAAGGGATAAAACCGGACTCGCTGAACATAGTGGACAATGAGGACTACTGAGTACATAAGAACAATGGGAATGGGTTTTTGATCCTACTGCATGTTCTGGCTTTGGGGGAGCCTAGGCAGTTTGGATGTTCACCTTACTAGACCTGGATGGAGGTGGGAGGTCCTTGGACTCCCCACAGGGCAGGGAACCCTGATTGCTCTTTGGGCTGTTGAAGGAGGGGGTCTTGATTGGGGGAGGGGGGGAAATGGGAGGCGGAGGTTGGGAAGAGACAGAAATCTTTAATAAATGAATAAAAAATAAATAAAAAAAACAAAAAAACAAATACTAAACCTTTAGAGGTACCAACAGCCTACCTTTAAAATGGCTAACTGAGGAGCCAATATGAATCAAACAGTGGCCTTTAGCTGGAGATAAATTGCAGGCATTGGAACAGCTGGTGCAAGAGCAACTAGATGCTCACCATATTAAAGAATCAACCAGCCCTTGGAATTCTCCTGTGTTTGTTGTAAAAAAGAAATCTGGCAAATGGAGAATGGTGACAGATCTAAGAGCTGTGAACAAAGTAATTCAACCTATGGGCCCACTACAATCTGGAATTCCTTTGCCTTCTCTATTACCAAAAGGATGGCCACTTATATTGATTTGAAAGATTGTTTTTTCACTATACCGTTACAAGAAAAGGGTAGAGAAAAATTTGCCTTCACAGTGCCTACTTATGATAATTCTCAGCCTAATAGGAGATATCAATGGACTGTCCTCCCACAGGGTATGCTCAATAGTCCTACATTGTGCCAATATTTTGCAAGTAAGCCATTGGAAATAATTCGTAAACAATTCCCCAAGTCCATAATTTATCATTACATGGATGACATCTTGTTATCTGATTTAAATAAAGATACTTTAGAAAGGATGCTTGAAGAAGTAAAGAAAGTCTTGCCTAGGTGGGGATTACAAATTGCCCCTGAAAAGATTCAAAGAGGAAATTCTATTAATTACCAAGGTTACACAATAGGGTTAGAGAAAATTAAAATGCAAAAGGCCCAAATTAGGAGAGACCTGTTAAAGACTCATAATGACTTCCAAAGATTGTTAGGAGATATTTCCATTCTACGACCAGCTGTTGGGATAACACCTGATCTAATAGTTCATTTAAATAAAACCTTAGATGGTGATAAAGATTTGAATAGTCCAAGAAAACTGACAGCTGAAGCAGAAAAGGAACTGACAATGATTGAGGAAAAATTACAGGAGGCACATGTGGATAGGGTGAAACCAAATCTTAGCTGCATCCTAGTCATACTGCCTTCCAGAATTTCTCCTACTGGGATTCTAATGCAGAGGGAAGATATTATTTTTGAGTGAATATTTATACCTAATAAACCAAGTAAAAAATTGAAAACTTATGTGGAAAAGTCTCCGAATTAATTATAAAAGGTAAGTTGAAACTTCATCAACTAGCAAGTACAGACACAGCAGAAATTATAGTGCCTTTTACTACTGAAGAAATAAAAAAAGTTATGGGAAGACAATGAAGCGTGGCAAAGAGTTGTGCTAATTTTTTGGGAGAAATTAATAGCAACTATCCCAAAAGTGGTAGACTTAACCTCATAAAGAGAACTTCTTGGATTCTTCCTAAAATTGTACGTGATGCTCCAATAACTGGAGCCTGTAGGTTCTATACTGATGCGAATAAATCAGGGAAAGCAGGTTAGAAGTCAGATCAATTGAGTAAGGTGGAACAAAGTCCTTATAATTCTGTCCAGAAGGCAGAATTATATGCCATTCTTATGGTGCTAAGGGATTTTAAATAACCTCTTAATATAGTTACAGATTCTCAATATGCAGAAAGAGTTATCTTGCATACTGAAACCGCTGAATTTATACCAGATGACACAGAGTTGACTTCATTGTTTATCCAGGTATAAGACATAATCAGGAACAGGCTTTGTCCGATGTACATATACACACATCCGGTCCCATACAGGTCTGCCCGGTCCTCTAGCCCAAGGCAACGCTGAGATTGATCAATTATTGATTGGAAGTGTGTTGCAGGCCTCAGAATTTCATAAAAAGCATCATGTCAATAGTAAAGGCCTAAAGAAAGAATTTTCCATTACTTGGCAACAAGCTAAAGACATTATAAAGAGATGTCCTACTTGTTCTTTCTATAATCAAACACCGTTGCCTGCAGGGAGTAACCCAAAGGGTACTAAGAGAAATGAAATCTGGCAGATGGATGTGTTCTACTTTATGGAATTTGGTAAATTAAAATATGTACACCACACCATAGACACATATTCAGGTTTTCAATGGGCTACTGCCCTGAGTTCAGAAAAGGCTGATTCAGTAATCACACATTTATTGGAAGTTATGGCCATCATGGGTATACCTGCACAAATAAAGACAGATAATGGTCCAGCATATGTATCTAAGAAAATGAAACGCTTTTTTGACTATTATAATATAAAACACATTACAGGTATACCAAATAATCCTACAGGTCAGGCAGTTATAGAAAGATCAAATCGTACTATAAAGGATATGCTGAACAAACAGAAAGGGACTGAAAATACCCCCAGAAATAGATTACATAATGCTTTATTAACCTTGAATTTTCTTAACGCTAATGAGAAAGGAACGACAGCAGCAGAAAGACATTGGATAATGGAAAAGTCTGCTGAACTAAATCAACCGATTTATTTCAAAGATGTGCTGACCTCTCAATGGAAGCCAGGAGATGTGCTACGTTGGGGAAGGGGTTTTGCTCTTGTTTCCACAGGAGAAGAAAAATTGTGGATACCATCAAAATTAATAAAGTTTCGATTTGAAGAGGAGAAACCTCTTGGAAAGGAGAAATGACAACCCATCCACAATGATGATATTCATACAGGTGGTAAGAAAAACATATAGAATGGGGGCAGGGTTCTGTTCTTCTCTCCATAGGAAAACACTCTTCTTTGAAAAATTCAAAGGACCCTGGATGTTTGGATACTGACAGATGGAAAAATACCTGCCCAATAGGAAATATCAAGAAAACTGAATGGGTTGTGTAAGTAAAATATATTAAACCATATTTCTAAATTTATAGAGCTGGTTTTGAAGTTGGACTCTGGCTCAGTCCCTCTCCAATTCCAAGCCTGTTGGTAAGAGAAAAACCCAGAGTTTCTGGAGTTTCTGACTCATGTCAAGAGCCATGATATGGGACAGAAAGAAATATGAGTTTAGAAAACATCTTTGCTTTTCTTCATATCTATCATACTTTTCATTGAATATATCTATCATGCCTTTCATTGAATATATATGTCTATATATGTCTATATGATTAATGCTTAAGTTTTTCACAATGAACAATGAGTCTTTCCTGAAGTGACATTTGAAGTTTCCAGGAAGAAGATGGGGCCCCACAACAACAACTCTACCTGGTTGATATGACGTCATGATACTGATAGCGCTACTACAAGACCTGTTTTGGGTACCAACTGCACAAGACGATCCCAACTTGGTTAGCTGAAATGGTGCACATCTTGTACAACATTCTGGCCAGACCTCCACAAAATACTCAGAGACTATTTGCAATTTTAAAAGACATTGATCTTGAAATTTAACCATCATTTTACTTTCACAGGATCCCCCAGAAAGAACGTCGCCCCCATGACAGCTGGAAGTAATTCTAGAGGACGACGTCCCCTCTCCCAGTAAAGTTTGCCCCTGGGTTTAGGGACATCATTTAGGGGTTGGGAGGTTGGGGGAGGAATTTTATAAGCTCAGGGATCATTTTGAAAAAAAAGAGGGATTGATGGGATAATAGATTTATAATTGTGAGTTACTGTTTTTAGACAAATATATTGATATCGATTTTTGTATATTGATACAAAGTTAAATTATATTGACTATTGTATGCATGCATGTTTCTACCTCTGTTTAAAACATTTTTTGTGTATTGACATATATTGTATTGATATATATATATATATATATATATATGTATATATTTACCATATTGCAGTGTACATTTCTACCTCTGATTAAGATACTCATATATTGTTTGTATATTGATATATATTTACCATATTGCAATGTATATTTGTACATTGTTTATATTTGGAGGTCATTGTCCTCATTTGTTTCACAGTCGTTTATTGTCTTAGTCTTTAAGTTAGATAGATATTGAGAATTATATAGATTATAGTCATTTAAGTTTGTCATTTATAATTAGACTAATCAGGTTCTTTAGATATATAGAGATTATACTCAGTATAGACAGATGGTCTTCAACCTCTTCAAAGAGCTGTAGAAAATGGCCTTTAATCTAACTCAGAGTTTTGTGGTAGTGAGACACAATTGCTCCTGGCAACACCGCTCTATTCCTGAGAGAATGTTGAGCACCAAAGACACTCCACCTGGAGCCTTTCTTTTTGGCAGAACTGGCCTTGGGGCAAAGAAATGCCCATACCTCAACCACTGACAGAGATACAGAGCGTGCATCAGTGGATAAAACAGGACTGTCATATCCTGCCAAGACAGGGTAAGATAGTTTTGAAAAGTTGCTTGCCTTTGAAAATGGTATGTCAGTTATGTTAGGCCTTAGCCAAAGTTGGTTGCTTCGACGCTGCAAACATGACTTTGGGTGATTGCCCAGGTAGCTAGTTGTCTCTGTGATTTGTTGCATGTTTTGGAAGTTGTTTTACTGAACTTCCTAATTACTCAGGTAACATTATTTCCCTTCTCAGATCTTCGATGGGGTTGAAGACTATATAAATGTAGTTACTTTTCTCTCATGACTTGGCCAAGTTATTTATTATACAAGACCTAAGCTAGTTAGAATAGGATATTTGTACTTATTGTATATAATTTTGTAGTAGGTTTAGAACTTTCTTACTTAAACAAAAGGGGGAGGTGTTGCGGGAGGTCCTTCCGCCCCTCCAACCAATAGCTGCTGAGATACCAGCCCATTGGGGCATGGTTTCTCTCCCTTTAAAAGAAGTGGCTATTTTCTTCTGCTCTCTCTTCACTTCCTGCTCCGCTGGAGACTAGACTCCCTTCCTCGTTGCACAGATGGCTGTTGTCTGGGACGGTGATCTGTAAGTTTTTTCCTTTTTAAATAAATAACACCCTATTAATCATAACTCCAAACTGGTGTGGCATTGTTCGTGACTTACGCCTTCATTTTGGCGCCCAACGTGGGGCCCGAACCCACGACCCTGAGATTAAGAGTCTCATGCTCTACCGACTGAGTTTAGGTTCAATTCCCAGGATCTACATGGCAGCTCACAGCTGTCTGTAATCCAGGAGCCTGAGAGCCATGGCAAAAACACAAATAAAAATAAATAAATTTTTTAAAGGAAGAGATTGGGGGGGTGAGAGAGACAGAATATAAGAACAAACTGAGAAACAAGGAAAGATAGTGCTGGCTGGCTGGCTGGCTGGCTGGCTGGCTTGCTTTCAGTTCCCTGACAGAAATAAGCACATTATGGAGGAACCACAAAGTTGTTACACTATGTGGGTGTAATGAGGAGAGATTGTGAGTGAGTGTGTCCTGTCAGAACAAAGTTAGTCCCATAGTTGATGAAATTCATTATCCCAAAACTTCAGCAGAATATATCCCAAGCTTGCAAATGTGTGGTCAGCATGTGACAGGTTGGGCTGGAGATGCTGAGAACTGGGGTTCACCCAGGGGAGCCCTCAATGCAAGAGCAGACACTCATTCCCGTGAAGAGTGAGGGAGGGAGGGATCATTCATTCCTATACTCAAGTTTAAGGAAAGATGAATGGCTATGGAGAGACCACTCACAGATATGAAAAATATTTTCCTAAAAATCAAATTTCTCAATCAGTATGCAACTGCTGTGGTGCTTCTCCTAGATAGAGTAACACACACACACACACACACACACACACACACACACACACAAACTGATTCCTTGATCTAGAGCCACAGGAAGGGGACACGGCCAACTTGAATCACAATATTCATCAGAGCATGAGAAGAGTGTAAAAAGGACACAAAAGGAGAGATAATTCTGGTCCTTCCTTCCTTTTCCTTCCTTCCTTCCCTCAGGAAGTGACTGACAGATGAGACTTTGTCCAAGCAAGTTATGAAATACCAGACTTGAGTTTCTCCCTCTGTAGGTATTAGTTAGTCAGTCAGTCCTCCCTTCTTTCTGTAGGAAGGTGGTGCATGTCTCTCAGAAGTTACCTGGTTTCCTCTGCACAAGGTGACCCAGGGGAAAGCTTACTAAGCCTTATTCAGAGCTATAGAGGATGCACCGTGACTTCAGAGACCTCAGGGAGTATAGGGGTGGGTGCTTGATGCTTCAGACTCATATCATTGAAGGGCAGAACATAGTCTGGATTCACAAACATTCACAACACAGAGCCATCCTCACTTACTAACAGCCCAGGACACCCAGAGATAACAAGAAATTGCAGTCTCGGCCGGGCTGTGGTGTGTGGGGGTCGGTGCATGCCTTTAATCTCTGCTCACACACAGATCTCTGTGAGCTCAAGGATGGCCTGATTTACAGAGTGAGTTTTAGGACAGCCCAAGATACACAAAGAAACCCTTTCTTGAAAAACAAAACAGCAAAAGAAAGAAAGAAAGAAAGAAAGAAAGAAAGAAGAAAGAAAGAAAAAGACAAAAGAAGAAGAAAGAAAAAGAAAAAAATTGCAGTCTCTTCCTACTCTCTCATCCATTGGCCCTTAAAGAGCTCTAAGGCTGAACTGGAGACCAGGGTGTCATTTATAACTGGGAAGCCAGAAACCTTAGGGGGTCACAGGAGGACTGACTGCAGCACTTGATGCCTCAACCCTGCTAATGGCTGTAATACGGGCTTTGGCAGAGCACTACTCCCCTTTCTCTATTATTACTGCTACAGAACAAAAAGGACTTGGGGGAGGGGGGATGATGTGCAGTGCTGGTATTGAAATCTCACTGACACCTTCCGCACTCCTTGTCAATTCCCGACTTTGTCAAATCAACTATCGTGAATCTTTGGTGTGGGTTGGCCCTTTAGGAACTCAGAGAAACAAGACAGGCCTATTGCATCCCAGAAACCTCCCAGTTCCTGAGCCCTAGCCCTGGAAGTCTCAAAGCCATCACATCCAGAAATCTCTCCAGTCCCTGCTAGTGGTGAACTCACTTTGTCTTCCTCCCTCTGGCCTCTCCACAATCTCCATTCTCTAGACAACATGTCTAGAAGCGAGTCTTATAGGCACCGAGAGAGTGTGTCTTGAGGGCAGTTGGCGTTTCTAGGACACGAGTGACATCACAAAATTCCGAGAGCTCTCCTGGATACCGTAGAATTTCCAGAGAAGGGACAGCTGATGTCGTGAGGCACGGCCTTTACCTCCTTGCTAATATTTCTCCCCGAACTGACCGACCGACCAACCGACCGACCGGAACCTGAGGTTTCCTTTCCAGGAGTCTCTCCTGCGACACAGAGGGAGCCATTCAGGATCTCCTCCTGCCAAAACCAGAAATTTCTCTCTGCTTCATTAAAATCTTTTCACTACTTCCTTCACCGAATGACCGACCCTTCCTCCCTCTCCTGAACAGATATTCATCCTCAGTAATATGAGAAATTAGGCCAGGAGGACACGGAGGATGAGGGTTGAGTCCTCTGAAGTGAACGAGCACTTAGGGAAGGCTAAACTTAAGGGAACTTGACTCTGAGTGGCAAGAAATGAATAGCTGCTGCCAAGGCACAGATACAGGCATCGGGCTGAGGCACCAACTGGGCGGCTCTCGGTATCCTCCTGCATCATCAGAGCTGTGTGGGAAACTCAGCCCAAAGGAGGGGCCGTGTTCAAAGGGAGAGGGAATTTTCTAGGACAGCACTGTTTTCTTTTTCATGTTTTTTTTAACTCAGACAAAACTTCACCCAAAGTATGTTACAGGGTTGGAGGTCATTAAGTTACTTAGTTAGTCTAATGCTGTTGGGCTGAGATAGAGTATAAGGTTGATGGGGAGTTATTTTTGAGAAGATTGTGTGCTAGCTTCTCATTAAGTCTCATTCTAAAGTGGTCAACTTTAAAATGAACTCCTTAAAATGCAATCTCTATGGCTAGGAATACACAGTGCATCATTCCTTGCCATATGTAAGAGCGCAGCAGCTCTGGAGATGTCACTCTGGAGATGCGGCTCTTCTCAATTAACTTTCCCCAGTCTACTTTCTTAGGATGCAGTCTCATTTTTCTTTCTTTCTTTTTTCTTTCTTTCTTTCTTTCTTTCTTTCTAACTCACTGCTTATGACTGTAGTTGCAGTCTCATTTTTGATATATATATATATATATATTTATCATACATATGCCTCGACCTGATGGGTCGACCAGTTGGCTCTCTGTGCACTCTCTCTTTTCACTAAACTAGAAGCAGGTCGACCAGTTATCCGAAAAAGTGTTTGGCCTTAAAATGCTAAGTACCCAGGTCGACCAGTTGGCCTCGTGAACGTGGGTCGACCAGTTGTCTTTTTCCATGTCTTGATTGACTAATGTTATTTTTAAATGTGTCTGTCGGTTTGTTTATCTGTTGTTCCTTTCTCTACCCCAACCCGCCCTACTCACTCTTTTTATTTTTTATTATTTATTTATCTATCTATTTATCTATCTATCTATCTATCTATCTATCCTATCTATCCACCATCCATCCATCCATCCATCCATCCATCCATCCATCCATCCAGATGGGAGGAGGTGAGAGGAAGGTGCCCGGTGGTCATCCAGGGGTAAATAAATAAGGCTGGGAATAAATAGCTGAATATTAATTCATTCAAATAATATTAAAACTGTTCAAGTCGAAAACAATTGCTTTCTTTTCTGTTTGCCCAGAGATCTGACTGACTGCAACTTGGAAAGAAGAAGGCCCTGCTGGACAGAGACCTCCCTCCTGCTTTGGGTGGGGTGGCTGAGTGAACGTGGGTGGGTCGACCAGTTTCCATGTTTTGTCTTTTATGGATTGAATGGATGTGTCTCATTTTTTTCATGACTTCTTGTGTATTTCTTTGCTTCCTTACTTATCTATTTACTTACTTCTTTAAAAAATGACCCACCTAGTTATTTACTTACTTTTTCGTACATTCCTTACTTCACTTCCTTATCTTCTTTCATATATCTGTTTATCTGCTCATTTATTTACTTATTGAATATTCCAATTATTACTTATTTTTATTCATTTATTTGTTCTTTGTCTATTTTTATGTAGGTATTTACTTACTTTCTTAATTTTTTTTTACTTTTTAAAATTTTTTTCTTTCTTTGGAAATGTGGATCATTTATTTCCTTCCTTCCTTCCTTCCTTCCTTCCTTCCTTCCTTCCTTCCTTCCTTCCTTCTTTTCTCTTTCTGTCTCCTGACTGTCACTGGCTATCTCAATGGTTCTGGGTGAGTGTCAGCAAAGCAGCTCCTGAAATGGAATTTGATGAAGGGATAGATAGATAGATAGATAGATAGATAGATAGAAGAAAAAAAAAGATGCACAATGCTGCACACACACACACACACACACACACATATGCACACACGTGCATGACATGTACAGATGGGGGGTTCCAATGTTTTCAGAGGAAGGTGCTCACTGGTAATAATAAATGTGCTGATAAATAAGGCTGGAAATAGCTGAATCATTAAAAGTCTTCAAATAAATAAAAAGCAATTCCATTTCTCTCTCTCTCTCTCTCTCTCTCTCTCTCTCTCTCTCTCTCTCTCTCTCACCATATACCAGCACATCTGAACTGACTGCAACATACAAAAGAAGAAGAAACACAGAAGGAAGATATCCCTGCTGGACAGGATCTGATCTGAGATATCCCTGCTGGACAGGATCTGATCTGAGATGAGCATAAATTCATCGAATGGCTGCCAACAGCATTTCACTGAGAAGAGATTCCACATTTTATGCTGTACAGTTAGTTAGTTAGTTAGTTAGATTAAAAGGGGCCTCCTGTGAACTGGGGTGGGGTGTGGCTTCTCAGGTCACATCAGGTCAGGGAGGGGCTGAGGAGTGTCCCATTGGCCTTGACAATAGGCACCAGTCAGATGTTAATGTCAGGGCCTGAGAGTTCCTCAAAGGGAATGAATGGAGACCCTTGCTCACCTAAAAAACGCCTGACCTTGGAAAAGGACTTGTGGAAAGCAGGCACTTGAAACTGTGGTTTCACATCTTACCAGAAAGCTCCCTCTCAGAAGGGAAAGTCACCGTGATATCTTACTCTTTGCCCAAGGATACCCTACCATTCTGATCATTCTTACTGAATTAAGTCTTCTACTGCAAATAAATAAATAATAGAAGACTTAATTCAGTAAGTCTTCTACTTACTGAATTAACTAAGAGTGAGTAAGTAAGTAAGCAAATATGTGGATGGATGAACAAACAAATAAATACAAAGTTCGCTGACTTTTGGTTTCATAATGAATCTCTCTCCCTCTCTCTCACACAAACAAACACACACACAAACAAAGAAAAAATAAATATACAATAAAAGGAAGCATAACACGTTTACTCAGGGGGCAGAGTGAACTCTGAAAGTTTTCAAGGCAGGCCAATATAGAGAAATGTTCCATGTCGGGCTGCAGAGATAGTTTAGGTTCAATTCCCAGCATCTACATGGCAGCTCAAAGCTGTCTGTAATCCAGGAGCCTGAGAGCCATGGCAAAAACACAAATGCACATAAGATAAAAATAAATAAATTTTTTAAAGGAAGAGATTGGGGGGGGAGAGAGACAGAATATAAGAACAAACTGATAAACAAGGAAAGATAGTGCTGGCTGGCTGGCTGGCTGGCTGGCTGGCTTGCTTTCAGTTCCCTGACAGAAATAAGCACATTATGGAGGAACCACAAAGTTGTTACACTATGTGGGTGTAATGAGGAGAGATTGTGAGTGAGTGTGTCCTGTCAGAACAAAGTTAGTCCCATAGTTGATGAAATTCATTATCCCAAAACTTCAGCAAAATATATCCCAAGCTTGCAAATGTGTGGTCAGCATGTGACAGTTTGGGCTGGAGATACTGAGAACTGGGTTTCACCCAGGGGAGCCCTCAATGCAAGAGCAGACACTCATTCCCGTGAAGAGTGAGGGAGGGAGGAAGGGATCATTCATTCCTATACTCAAGGTTAGGGAAAGATGAATGGCTATGGAGAGACCACTCACAAATATGAAAAGTCTTTTCCTAAAAATGAAATATTTCAATAAGTATGCAACTGCTGGGGTGCTTCTCCTAGATAGAGCAACACACACACACACACACACACACACACACACACACAAAATGATTCCTTGATCTAGAGCCACAGGAAGGGGACACGGCCAACTTGAATCACAATATTCATCAGAGCATGAGAAGAGTGTAAAAAGGACACAAAAGGAGAGATAATTCTGTTCCTTCCTTCCTTCCCTAAGGAAGTGACTGACAGATGAGACATTGACCAAGCAAGTTATGAAATTCCAGACGTGAGTTCCCCCCTCTGTAGGTATTAGTTAGTCATTCAGTCTTCCCTTCTTTTTGTAGGAAGGTGGTGCATGTCTCTCAGAAGTTACCTGGTTTCCTCTGCACAAGGTGACCCAGGGGAAAGCTTTCTAAGTCTTATTCAGAGCTATAGAGGATGCACCATTACTTAGAGACCTCAGGGACTTTAGGGGTGGGTGCTTGATGCTTCAGACTCATATCATTGAAGGGCAGAACATAGTCTGGATTCACAAACAATCACAACACAGAGCCATCTTCACTTACTTACAGCCCAGAATACCCAAAGGCAACAAGAAATTGCAGTCTCGGCCGGGCTGTGTTGTGTTGGTCGGTGCATGCCTTTAATCTCTGCTCACACACAGATCTCTGTGAGCTCAAGGATGGCCTGATTTACAGAGTGAGTTTTAGGACAGCCCAAGATACACATAGAAACAATTTCTTGAAAAACAAAACAGCAAAAGAAAAAAAGAATGAAAGAAACAAAGAAAAAAAAAGAAAAGAAAAAGACAAAAGAAGAAAGAAAAAAGAAAAAAGTTGCAGTCTCTTCCCACTCTCTCATACATTGGCTCTTAAAGAGCTCTCAGGCTGAACTGGAGACCAGTGTGTCATTTATACCTGGGAAGACAGAAACCTTAGGGGGTCACAGGAGGACTGACTGCAGCAATTGATGCCTCAACCCTGCTCATGGCTGTAATACGGGCTTTTGCAGAGCACTACTCCCCTTTCTCTATTATTACTGCTACACATCGAAAAGGAATTGGGGGGAGGGGGGATGATGTGCAGTGCTGGTATTGAAATCTCACTGACACCTTCCGCTCTCCTTGTCAATTCCCGACTTTGTCAAATCAACTATAGTGAATCTTTGGTGTGGGTTGGACATTTAAGAACTGAGAGAAACAAGACAGGCCTATTGCATCCCAGAAACCACCCAGTTCCTGAGCCCTAGCCCTGGAAGTCTCAAAGCTATCACATCCAGAAATCTCTCCAGACCCTGCTAGTGGTGAACTCACTTCATCTTCCTCCCTCTGGCCTCTCCACGATCTCCATTCTCTAGACAACATGTCTAGAAGCAAGTCGTATAGGCACTGAGAGAGTGTGTCTTGAGTGCAGTTGGCGTTTCTAGGACACGAGTGACATCACAAAATTCAGAGAGCTCTCCGGGATACCGTAGAATTTCCAGAGAAGGGACTGCTGATGTCATGAGGCACGGCCTTTACCTCCTTGCTAATATTTCTCCCCAAACTGAACGACCGACCGACCGACCGGAACCTGAGGTTTCCTTCCCAAGAGTCTCTCCTGCAACACAGAGGGAGCCATTCAGGATCTCCTCCTGCCAAAACCAGAAATTTCTCTCTGCTTCATTAAAATCTTTTCACTACTTCCTTCACCGAATGACCGACCCTTCCTCAATCTCCTGAACAGATATTCATCCTCAGTAATATGAAAAATTAGGCCAGGAAGATACGGAGGATGAGGGTTGAGTCCTCTGAAGTGAATGAGCACTTAGGGAAGGCTAAACTTAAGGGAACATGACTCTGAGTGGCAAGAGATGAATAGCTGCTGCCAAGGCACAGATACAGGCATCGGGCTGAGGCACCAACTGGGCGGCTTTAGGTATCCTCCTGCATCATCAGAGCTTTGTGGGAAACTCAGCCCAAAGGAGGGGCTGTGTTCAAATGGAGAGGGAATTTTCTAGGACAGCACTGTTTCTTTTTCATTTTTTTTTACTCAGACAAAACTTCACCCAAAGTATGTTACAGGGTTGGAGGTTATTAAATGACTTAGTTAGTCTAATGCTGTTGGGCTGAGATTGAGTATAAGGTTGATGGGGAGTTATTTTTGAGAAGATTGTGTGCTAGCTTCTCATTAAGTCTCATTCTAAAGTGGTCAACTTTAAAATGAACTCCTTAAAATGCAATCTCTATGGCTAGGAATACACAGTGCATCATTCCTTGCCATATGTAAGAGCGCAGCAGCTCTGGAGATGTCACTCTGGGGATGTGGCACTTCTGAATTAACTTTCCCCAGTCTACTTTCTTAGGATGCAGTCTCATTTTCTTTCTTTTTTTCTTTCTTTCTTTTTTAACACTGCTTATGACTGTAGTTGCAGTCTCATTATATATATATATATATATATATATATATATATATATATATATATATATATTTATCATACATATGCCTTGACCTGACGGGTCGACCAGTTGGCTCTCTGTGCACTCTCTCTTTTCACTAAACTAGAAGCGGGTCGACCAGTTATCCGATAAAGTGTTTGGCCTTAAAATGCTAACTACCCAGGTCGACCAGTTGGCCTCGTGAACGTGGGTCGACCAGTTGTCTTTTCCCATGTCTTGATTGACTAATGTCATTTTTAAATGTGTCTGTCGGTTTGTTTTTCTGTTGTTCCTTTCTGTATCCCAAACTGCCCTACTCACTATTATTTATTTATTTATTTATTTATCTATCTATCTATCTATCTATCTATCTATCTATCTATCTATATCATCCATCCATCCATCCATCTAGATGGGAGGAGGTGAGAGGAAGGTGCCCGATGGTCATCCATGTGTAAATACATAAGGCTGGGAATAAATATCTGAATATTAATTCATTCGAATAATATTAAAACTGTTCAAGTCAAAAACAATTGCTTTCTTTTCTGTTTGCCCAGAGATCTGACTGACTGCAACTTGGAAAGAAGAAGGCCCTTCTGGACAGAGACCTCCCACCTGCTTTGGGTGGGGTGGCTGAGTGAACGAGGGTGGGTCGACCAGTTTCCATGTTTTGTCTTTTATGGATTGAATGGATGTGTCTCATTTTTTCATGACTTCTTGTGTATTTCTTTGCTTCCTTACTTATCTATTTACTTACTTCTTTAAAAAATGACCCACCTAGTTATTTACTTACTTTTTCGTACATTCCTTACTTCACTTCCTTATCTTCTTTCATATATCTGTTTATCTGCTCATTTATTTACTTATTGAATATTCCAATTATTACTTATTTTTATTCATTTATTCGTTCTTTGTCTATTTTTATGTAGGTATTTACTTACTTTCTTAATTTTTTTACTTTTAAAATCTTTTTTTCTTTCTTTGGAAATGTGGATCATTTATTTCCTTCCTTCCTTCCTTCCTTCCTTCCTTCCTTCCTTCCTTCCTTCCTTCTTTCTTTCTGTCTCCTGACTGTCACTGGCTATCTCAATGGTTCTGGGTGAGTGTCAGCAAAGCAGCTCCTGAAATGGAATTTGATGAATGGATAGATAGATAGATAGATAGATAGGATGCACACATGCACACACACACACACACACACACATATGCACGCACGTGCATGACATGTACAGATGTGGTTGTTCCAATGTTTTCAGAGGAATGTGCTCACTGGTAATAATAAATGTGCTGATAAATAAGGCTGGAAATAGCTGAATCATTAAAAGTTTTCAACAAATACCCACCCCCCCCCCCCACAACACCACTCTCTGTGCACTCTCTCTTTTCACTAAACTAGCGTGGGTCGACCAGTTATCCAATAAAGTGTTGGCCTTAAAAAGCAAGTACCCAGGTCGAATAATTGGCCTAGTGACGAGGTCGACCAGTTGTCATTTTCCATGTCTTGATTGACTAATGTCATTTTAAAATGTGTGTATGGGTTTGTTTATCTGTTGTTCCTTTCTCTATCCTCAACCTGCCCTACTCCAACCTCTTTTGTTGTTTGTTTATTTCTTTATTTATTATATTTATCTATCTATCTATCTTTTTCCATCCATCCATCACCATCCAGATGGGAGGAGGTGAGAGGAAGGTGCCCGGTGGTCATCCAGGGGTAAATAAATAAGGTTGGAATAAATAGCTGAATATTAATTCATTCGAATAATGGCTGAAAACTGTTCAAGCTCGAAAACAATTGCTTTCTTTCTGTTTGCCCAGAGATCTGACAGACTGCAACTTGGAAAGCGAAGAAGGCCCTGCTGGACAGAGACCTCCCCTCCTGCTTTGGGTGGGGTGGCAGAGTGAACGTGCGTGGTCTCTTGACTAGTTTCCATGTTTTGACTCTTTATGGATTGAATGGATGTGTCTCATTTTTTCATGACTTCTGTGTATTTCTTTGTTTCCTTATTATCTATTTAGTTACTTCTTTAAAAATGACCCACCTAGTTATTTACATACATTTCGTACATTCCTTACTTCACTTCCTTATCTTCTTTCATATATCTGTTTATCTGCTCATTTATTTACTTATTGAATATTCCAATTATTACTTATTTTTATTTATTTATTCTTTTTTGTCTATTTTAATGTAGGTATTTACTTTTAATCTTAATTTTTTTTACTTTTTAAATTTTTTTCTTCTTTGGAAATGTGGATCATTTATTTCCTTCCTTCTTTCCTTCCTTCCTTCCTTTCCTTCCTTCCTTCCTTCCTACCTTCTTTCTTTCTGTCTCCTGACTGTCACTGGCTATCTCAATGGTTCTGGGTGAGTGTCAGCAAAGCAGCTCCTGAAATAGAATTTAATGAATGGATAGATAGATAGATAGATAGATAGATAGATAGATAGACAGATAGATAGATAGATGGGATGCTCACACGCTCGCACACAAACACACACACAGACACACATATGCACGCACGTGCATGACATGTACAAATGGGGGTTCCAATGTTTTCAAAGGAAGGTGCTCACTGGTAATAATAAATGTGCTGATAAATAAGGCTGGAAATAGCTGAATCATTAAAAGTCTTCAAATAAATAAAAAGCAATTCCATTTCTCTCTCTCTCTCTCTCTCTCTCTCTCTCTCTCTCTCTCTCACCATATACCAGCACATCTGAACTGACTGCAACATACAAAAGAAGAAGAAACACAGAAGGAAGATATCCCTGCTGGACAGGATCTGATCTGAGATATCCCTGCTGAACAGGATCTGATCTGATGTAAGCATAAATTCATCGAATGGCTGCCAACAGCATTTCACTGAGAGGAAATTCCCACATTTTATGCTGTACAGTTAGTTAGTTAGTTAGATTAAAAGGGGCCCCTATGAACTGGGGTGGGGTGTGGCTTCTCAGGTCATGTCCAGGGTCAGGAAGGGGCTGGAGGAGTGTCCCATTGGTCTTGACAATAGGCACCATAGATGTTAATGTCAGGGCCTGAGAGTTCCTCAAAGGAAATGAATGGAGACCCTTGCTCATCTAAAAAGCCTGACCTTGGAAAAAGTCTTGTGGAAATTGGGCAATTGGAAACTGTGGCTCAATCTCCCTCTCGAAAGGAAAGTGACCGTGATATCTTACTCTTTGCCCAAGGATACCCTAACATTCTGATCATTCTTACTGAATTAAGTCTTCCTACTGCAAATAAATAAATAATAGAAGACTTAATTCAGTAAGTCTTCTACTTACTGAATTAACTAAAAGTGAGTAAGTAAGTAAGCAAATATGTGGATGGATGAAAACCAAAACAAATAACAAAGTTTGCTGAC
>CADCXT010001321.1:10000-25607 GCA_902806775.1 Microtus agrestis | reverse complement strand
TGGCCTGATAGTGCTGACTGGCTGTCTGGCTCCCTGGCTTGCCTTCAGTTCCCTGACAGAAATAAGCACATTATGGAGGAACCACAAAGTTGTTACACTATGTGGGTGTAATGAGGAGAGATTGTGAGTGAGTGTGTCCTGTCAGAACAAAGTTAGTCCCATAGTTGATGAAATTCATTATCCCAAAACATCAGCAGAATATATCCCAAGCTTGCAAATGTGTGGTCAGCATGTGCCAGGTTGGGCTGGAGATGCTGAGAACTGGGGTTCACCCAGGGAGCCCTCAAAGCAAGAGCAGACACTCATTATCGTGAAGAGTAAAAGAGGGAGGGATCATTCATTCCTATACTCAAGTTTAAGGAAAGATGAATGGCTATGGAGAGACCACTCACAGATATGAAAAATCTTTTCCTAAAAATCAAATTTCTCAATCAGTATGCAACTGCTGTGGAGCTTCTCCTAGATAGAGCAACACACACTCTCACACACACACACACACACACATATACACACACAAACTGATTCCTTGATCTAGAGCCACAGGAAGGGGACACGGCCAACTTGAATCACAATATTCATCAGAGCATGAGAAGAGTATAAAGAGGACACCAAAGGAGAGATAATTTTGGTCCCTCCTTCCTTCCTTCCTCCCTTCCATCCCTCAGGAAGTGAATGACAGATGAGACCTGTCCAATCAAGTTCTGAAATAAAAGACTTGAATTTCCCCCTCTGTAGGTATTAGTCAGTCAGTCCTCCATTCTTTCTGTAGGAAGGTGGTACATGTCTCTCAGAAGTTACCTTGTTTCCTCTGCACAAGGTGACCCAGGGGAAAGCTTTCTAAGCCTTATTCAGAGCTATAAAGGATGCACCGTGACTTCAGAGACCTCAGGGAGTATAGGGGTGGGTGCTTGGTGCTTCAGACTCATATCATTGAAGGGCAGAACATAGTGTGGATTCACAAACATTCACAACACAGAGCCTTCCTCACTTACTAACAGCCCAGGACACCCAGAGATAACAAGATATTGCAGTCTCTCGGCTGGGCTGTGGTGTGTGGGCGTCGGTGCATGCCTTTATTCTCTGCTCACACACAGATCTCTGTGAGCTCAAGGATGGCCTGATTTACAGACTGAGTTTTAGGACAGCGCAAGATACACAAAGAAACCCTTTCTTGAAAAAACAAAACAGCAAAATAAAGAAAGAAAGAAAGAAAGAAAGAAAGAAAGAAAGAAAGAAAGGGAAAAGCCAAAAGAATAGAAAGAAAAAAGAAAAAAAAAAGTCTCTTCCTACTCTCTCGTCCATTGGCTCTTAAAGAGCTCTCAGGCTGAACTGGAGACCAGGGTGTCATTTATAACTGGGAAGCCAGAAACCTTACGGGGGTCACAGGAGGACTGACTGCAGCCCGTGATGCCTCAAAACTGCTAATGGCTGTAATACGGGCTTTGGCAGAGCACTACTCCCCTTTCAATATTATTACTGCTGCACAACGAAAAGGACTTGGGGGGAAGGGGGGATGATGTGCAGTGCTGGTATTGAAATCTCACTGACACCTTCCACACTCCTTGTCATTTCCAGACTTTGTCAAATCAACTATCGTGAATCTTTGGTGTGGGTTGGCCCTTTAGGAACTCAGAGAAACAAGACAGGCCTATTGCATCCCAGAAACCTCCCAGTTCCTGAGCCCTAGCCTTGGAAGTCTCAAAGCCATCACATCCAGAAATCTCTCCAGTCCCTGCTAGTGGTGAACTCCCTTTGTCTTCCTCCCTCTGGCCTCTCCACGATCTCCATTCTCTAGACAGCATGTCTAGAAGTGAGTCTTCTAGGCACCGAGAGCGTGTGTCTTGAGGGCAGTTGGTGTTTCTAGGACATGAGTGACATCACAAAAGACCGAGAACTCTCCAATATACCGTAGAATTTCCAGAGAAGGGACTGCTGATGTCGTGAGGCATGGCCTCCACCTCCTTGCTAATATTTCTCCCCGAACTGACCAACCGACTGACCGACCGACCACAACCTGAAGATTCCTTTCCAGGAGTCTCTCCTGCGACACAGAGGAAGCCATTCAGGATCTCCTCCTGCCAAAACAAGAAATTTCTCTCTGCTTCTTTAAAATCTTTTCACTACTTCCTTCACCGAATAACCGAACCTTCCTCCCTCACAGGAACAGATATTCATCCTCAGTAATACGAGAAATAAGTCCAGGAGGACAAGAAGGATGAGTTTTGAGTCCTCTGAAGTGAACGAGCATTTAGGGAAGGCTAAACTTAAGGGAACTTGACTCTGAGTGGCAAGTATGAATAGCTGCTGCCGAGGCACAGATACAGGCATTGGGCTGAGGCACCAACTGGGCGGGTCTCCGTATCCTCCTGTGAAGGCATAAGTCACGAACAATGTTACACCAGTTTGGAGTTATGATTAATAGGGTGTTATTTATTTAAAAAGGAAAAAACTTACAGACCACCGTCCCGGACAACAGCCATTTGCGCAAAAAGAAGGGAGTCTAGTCTCCAGCAGAGCAGGAAGTGAAGAGAGAGAGCAGAAGGAAATAGCCGCTTCTTTTAAAGGGAGAGAAACCACACCCCAATGGGCTGGTATCTCAGCAGCTATTGGTTGGAGGGGCGGAAGGACCTCCCACAACACCTCCCCCTTTTGTTTAAGTAAGAAAGTTCTAAACCTACTACAAAATTATATACAATAAGTACAAATATCCTATTCTAACTAGCTTAGGTCTTGTATAATAAATAACTTGGCCAAGTCATGAGAGAAAAGTAACTACATTTATATAGTCTTCAACCCCATCGAAGATCTGAGAAGGGAATTAATGTTACCTGAGTAATTAGGAAGTTCAGTAAAACAACTTCCAAAACATGCAACAAATCACAGAGACAACTAGCTACCTGGGCAATCACCCAAAGTCATGTTTGCAGCGTCGAAGCAACCAACTTTGGCTAAGGCCTAACATAACTGACATACCATTTTCAAAGGCAAGCAACTTTTCAAAACTATCTTACCCTGTCTTGACAGGATATGACAGTCCTGTTTTATCCATTGATGCACGTTCTGTATCTCTGTCAGTGGTTGAGGTATGGGCATTTCTTTGCCCCAAGGCCAGTTCTGCCAAAAAGAAAGGCTCCAGGTGGAGTGTCTTTGGTGCTCAACATTCTCTCGGGAATAGAGCGGTGTTGCCAGGAGCAATTGTGTCTCACTACCACAAAACTCTGAGTTAGATTAAAGGCCATTTTCTACAGCTCTTTGAAGAGGTTGAAGACCGTCTGTCTATGCTGAGTATAATCTCTATATATCTAAAGAACCTGATTAGTCTAATTATAAATGACAAACTTAGATGACTATAATCTATATAATTCTCAATATCTATCTAACTTAAAGACTAAGACAATAAACGACTGTGAAACAAATGAGGACAATGACCTCCAATTATAAACAATGTACAAATATACATTGCAATATGGTAAATATATATCAATATACAAACAATATATGAGTATCTTAATCAGAAGTAGAAATGTACACTGCAATATGGTAAATATATACAATACATATATATATCAATACAATATATGTCAATACATAAAAAAAGTTTTAAACAGAGGTAGAAACATGCATGCATACAATAGTCAATATAATTTAACTTTGTATCAATATACAAAAATCGATATCAATATATTTGTCTAAAAACCGTAACTCACAATTATAAATCTATTATCCCATCAATCCCTTTTTTTTTCAAAATGATCCCTGAGCTTATAAAATTCCTCCCTCAACCTCCCAACACCTAAATGATGTCCCTAAACCCAGGGGCAAACTTTACTGGGAGAGGGGACGTCGTCCTCTAGATTTACTTCCAGCTGTCATGGGGGCGACGTTCTTTCTGGGGGATCCTGTGAAAGTAAAATGATGGTTAAATTTCAAGATCAATGTCTTTTAAAATTGCAAATAGTCTCTGAGTATTTTGTGGAGGTCTGGCCAGAATGTTGTACAAGATGTGCACCATTTCAGTTAACCAAGTTGGGATCGTCTTGTGCAGTTGGTACCCAAAACAGGTCTTGTAGTAGCGCTATCAGTATCATGACGTCATATCAACCAGGTAGAGTTGTTGTTGTGGGGCCACATCTTCTTCCTGGAAACTTCAAATGTCACTTCAAGAAAGACTCATTGTTCATTGTGAAAAACTTAAGCATTAATCATATAGACATATATAGACATATATATATATATATAATCAATGAAAGGCATGATAGATATATTCAATGAAAAGTATGATAGACATGAAGAAAAGCAAAGATGTTTTCTAAACTCATATTTCTTTCTGTCCTATATCATGGCTCTTGACATGAGTCAGAAACTCCAGAAACTCTGGGTTTTTCTCTTACCAACAGGCTTGGAATTGGAGAGGGACTGAGCCAGAGTCCAACTTCAAAACCAGCTCTATAAATTTAGAAATATGGTTTAATATATTTTACTTACACAACCCATTCAGTTTTCTTGACATTTCCTATTGGGCAGGTATTTTTCCATCTGTCAGTATCCAAACATCCAGGGTCCTTTGAATTTTTCAAAGATGAGTGTTTTGCTATGGAGATAAGAACAGAACCCTGCCCCCATTCTATATGTTTTTCTTACCACCTGTATGAATATCATCATTGTGGATGGGTTGTCATTTCTCCTTTCCAAGAGGTTTCTCCTCTTCAAATCGAAACTTTATTAATTTTGATGGTATCCACAATTTTTCTTCTCCTGTGGAAACAAGAGCAAAACCCCTTCCCCAACGTAGCACATTTCCTGGCTTCCAATGAGAGGTCAGCACATCTTTGAAATAAATCGGTTGATTTAGTTCAGCAGACTTTTCCATTATCCAATGTCTTTCTGCTGCTGTCGTTCCTTTCTCATTAGCGTTAAGAAAATTCAAGGTTAATAAAGCATTATGTAATCTATTTCTGGGGGTATTTTCAGTCCCTTTCTGTTTGTTCAGCATATCCTTTATAGTACGATTTGATCTTTCTATAACTGCCTGACCTGTAGGATTATTTGGTATACCTGTAATGTGTTTTATATTATAATAGTCAAAAAAGCGTTTCGTTTTCTTAGATACATATGCTGGACCATTATCTGTCTTTATTTGTGCAGGTATACCCATGATGGCCATAACTTCCAATAAATGTGTGATTACTGAATCAGCCTTTTCTGAACTCAGGGCAGTAGCCCATTGAAAACCTGAATACGTGTCTATGGTATGGTGTACATATTTTAATTTACCAAATTCCATAAAGCGGAACACATCCATCTGCCAGATTTCATTTCTCTTAGTACCCTTTGGGTTACTCCCTGCAGGCAACGGTGTTTGATTATAGAAAGAACAAGTAGGACATCTCTTTATAATGTCTTTAGCTTGTTGCCAAGTAATGGAAAATTCTTTCTTTAGGCCTTTACTATTGACATGATGCTTTTTATGAAATTCTGAGGCCTGCAACACACTTCCAATCAATAATTGATCAATCTCAGCGTTGCCTTGGGCTAGAGGACCAGGCAGACCTGTATGGGACCGGATGTGTGTTATATACATCGGACAAAGCCTGTTCCTGATTATGTCTTGTACCTGGATAAACAATGAAGTCAACTCTGTGTCATCTGGTATAAATTCAGCGGTTTCAATATGCAAGATAACTCTTTCTGCATATTGAGAATCTGTAACTATATTAAGAGGTTCTTTAAAATCCCTTAGCACCATAAGAATGGCATATAATTCTGCCTTCTGGACATAATTATAAGGGCTTTGTTCCACCTTACTCAATTCATCTGACTTGTAACCTGCTTTCCCCGATTTATTCGCATCAGTATAGAATGTACGGGCTCCAGTTATTGGAGCATCACGTACAATTTTAGGAAGAATCCAAGAAGTTCTCTTTATGAGGTTAAGTCTACCACTTTTGGGATAGTTGCTATTAATTTCTCCCAAAAAATTAGCACAAGCTCTTTGCCACGGTTCATTGTCTTCCCACAACTTTTTTATTTCTTCAGTAGTAAAAGGCACTATAATTTCTGCTGGGTCTATACCTGCTAGTTGACGAAGTCTCAGCTTACCTTCTATAATTAATTCAGAGACTTTTTCCACATAAGTTTTTAATTTTTTACTTGGTTTATTAGGTATAAATATCCACTCTAAAATAATATCTTCCCTCTGCATTAGAATCCCAGTAGGAGAAATTCTGGAAGGCAATATGACTAGGATGCAGCTAAGATTTGGGTTCACCCTATCCACATGTGCCTCCTGTAATTTTTCCTCAATCATTGTCAGTTCCTTTTCTGCTTCAGCTGTCAGTTTTCTTGGACTATTCAAATCTTTATCACCATCTAAGGTTTTGTTTAAATGAACTATTAGATCAGGTGTTATCCCAACAGCTGGTCGTAGACAGGAAATATCTCCTAACAATCTTTGGAAGTCATTAAGAGTCTTTAACCGGTCTCTCCTAATTTGTGCCTTTTGCGTTTTAATTTTCTCTAACCCTATTCTGTAACCTAGGTAGTTAATAGAATTTCCTCTTTGAATCTTTTCAGGGGCAATTTGTAATCCCCACCTAGGCAAGACTTTCTTTACTTCTTCAAACATCCTTTCTAATGTATCTTTATTTGAATCAGATAACAAGATGTCGTCCATGTAATGATAAATTATGGACTTGGGGAATTGTTTACTAATTATTTCCAATGGCTTACTTACAAAATATTGGCACAATGTAGGACTATTGAGCATAACCTGTGGGAGGGCAGTCCATTGATATCTCCTATTAGGCTGAGAATTATTATAAGTAGGCACTGTGAAGGCAAATTTTTCTCTATCCTTTTCTTGTAACGGTATAGTAAAAAAACAATCTTTCAAATCAATAACTATAAGAGGCCATCCTTTTGGTAATAGAGAAGGCAAAGGAATTCCAGATTGTAGTGGGCCCATAGGTTGAATTACTTTGTTGACAGCTCTTAGATCTGTCACCATTCTCCATTTACCAGATTTCTTTTTTTACAACAAACACAGGAGAATTCCAAGGGCTGGTTGATTCTTCAATATGGTGAGCATCTAGTTGCTCTTGCACCAGCTGTTCCAATGCCTGCAATTTATCTTCAGCTAAAGGCCACTGTTTGATCCATATTGGCTTCTCAGTTAGCCATTTTAAAGGTAGGGCTGTTGGTACCTCTAAAGGTTTGGTATTTGTTGTATGTTCTTGTACAGCCTGAATGGCTGGTGACCTTTTTCCATAATACCGCATCATATCTTTCCTAGAATTATGAGTTCCTGGAACTACAGGAATGTTAATCTGGGTATTCCATTGCTGTAGCAGGTCACGGCCCCATAAATTTATGGCAATATTGGCTATATATGGCCTTAGTCTTCCTATTTGCCCTTCGGGCCCTATGCATTCAACCCATCTTGTGCTTTGTTTTACACGAGATAGGGTTCCAATTCCCAGAAACTGAACATCTACCTCTTGAAGAGGCCAATTTGGATGCCAGGATTCTGGAGTAATGATACTTACATCCGCACCTGTGTCTAATAAGCCTTCAATAAAAGTGCCATTTATACAGACTCTTAGCTTTGGTCTTCGATCGTTAATAGAAGTCTGCCAAAATATACATTTACTCTGTCCTACTGGGTTTTTTGACTCATCCTCCACACGTAATTCATCATTTAGACCAGTATTACTTTTTACAGCAGAAATTGGAGCTTTTAATTTTCTTGGTGAGGCACGTTCTCCACTGTGACTGGGAATGACTGGGCCACTGTTGGCTTGGGGGCCTGCGAGAGGCCCCTCAAGGAGTTTCCCGGTGGTATTGGGTTGCCTTGTTTGTCTGTTGTTGACCTGCATTCGTTGGACCAATGTCGGCCTTTACCGCATCGCCTACATATACCGGAAGTCCTAGGTCTCCTACTTTTTGTCATTCCCAGAGGAGATATTATTCCTAGAAATTCTGTGCCTGCAATCCCTTTTCAGATGTCCTAATTTACCACAATTAAAACACCTGGCAGTTTGATGTCTCCTCATTTCTGTGGAAACTGCTTCTCCTACCCAAGATTCATCATTATAGCTAAACGCCTCAACATTCATCGTATGCTGAATCCATTCATCCATAGGTGCTGATCTAGACTTTAAAGGCCCAATTATCTTTTTGCATTCTATGTTTGCATTCTCAAAAGCTAGAGATTCAAGAAGTATTCGTCTAGATTCTGGGTCTGTTACCCCTATGTCCAGAGCCATAATTAATCTTTGCAAAATGTCAATAAAGGGTTCTCTCTGTCCCTGCCTAATTCTCGTATATGATTCAACCCTTTTTCCTGGATCTTGTATCCTATTCCAAGCATTTAAAGCTGCTTGGTGACATAGACACAGTACTTCATCGTCATAAAGAGCTTGGACCTGTGGATCAGCATATTCTCCTGCACCAAGAATTTGATCTTGGGAAACCTCAATACCTTTTGCTCTTCCTTGTTCCATATGTTTGGATTCTTCTCTCAAATAAACTCCAAACATCAAGGAAGGTCCCTTATCTAAAACTGCAGACACTAACTGATGGAAATCATAGGGGGTAGCTCTAGCATTAGAAGCCCAAGTCCTTATCATTTCCTTTACATATGCATTTTGCAAGCCAAAATTAATTATAGCCTGCTTAATTTCTTTTAGATCATTCATTGCTATTGGTGTCCATCTAGCTTCTCTGACTCCCTTTGAGCCTTTAGAAGTTGACGCTTTGTCAGAATTAATTATAGGGTATGCCGCTAAAACCTTAGGTAAGCCAGTTCTAATAGCTGGTGTTGGCATTGGATCCTGTTCTTGTGCCTTATTACTCTGTTCACCACCTCCAATAATTTCTTCAATCATTTCAAGTCTTTTTATTATTGCCTCTTTTGAATCCTGAATCTCCTGACCTATGGTTCTTAGGAGTACCATATCTTCCTAAATGATAGAATATTCAAAAGAATACTAAAACCTAGTAGCCAGTAAATTAAGTTATCCTCATAGTCATATAAACCTTGCATGATAAGACCCATTGTATTGGTAGCCCAAACAGTTAAATTCATGTTGGAAACAAAAACTGCCATATTGCCTAATATCCAGCTGTCCTTGAACTCACCGAAATCCGCCTGTCTCTGCTTCCCGAGTGCTGGGATTAAAGGCGTGCACCACCACCACCTGGCCGGCCTCGAACTCACAGAGATCCGTCTGCCTCTGCCTCCCGAGTGCTGGGATTAAAGGCATATGCCACCACCGCCCAGCCGGCCTCAGAGATTGTCCTGCCTCTCTGGATATTATGGGCCTGAAGGCCGAGTGTATCTCGGACTCAGCACTGGGGCCTAAGTCACGAACTAAACTAAAAACGGTGTACACGGAACCATAAACCCAGAATCCAGGGGTAGAGAAGAGTAACCCGGAAGCCTTGTATGCCTCCACGTGACAGAGTAACCCTGAGGGGTTGCAGCTTCCGCAACCGGCAACCGCATGCTCTGGTTCGCACCACTTAAGAGCTGTACTTGCAAGGGAGATTTAAAAACAACTCATAAAAGAGTAAACCACGCAGGCAGAGATTACGCGGGCCTGTGGAGTTTAAATCCACGTGGGGAGGCAGAATAGGGTGCGTGGCGACTTGAAGTCAATCTGAGGTGTCTAAAAAAACATAAAGAACTGCAGCATGAAAAGCCAGTGCGTGATAATTTATATTAAACTGCTGGCTCCATGCACAAGGCACAGGTTACACAGCCGCCGCAAGGCACAGGCCACGGCTGAGGAAGGGAGGGCTTGCGCCCAGCCGAACTCGTGGCCACCAGCCGAGCGGGGGAAGGAGAGGTCCTAAAAGCCAAATAATCAGGCACCAAAATGAAGGCGTAAGTCACGAACAATGCTACACCAGTTTGGAGTTATAATTAATAGGGTGTTATTTATTTAAAAAGGAAAAAACTTACAGACCACCATCCCGGACAACAGCCATCTGTGCAACAAGGAAGGGAGTCTAGTCTCCAGCGGAGCAGGAAGTGAAGAGAGAGAGCAGAAGGAAATAGCCGCTTCTTTTAAAGGGAGAGAAACCACACCCCAATGGGCTGGTATCTCAGCAGCTATTGGTTAGAGGGGCGGAAGGACCTCCCGCAACACTCCTGCATCATCAGAGCTGTGTGGGAAACTCAGCCCAAAGGAGGGGCCGTGTTCAAAGGGAGAGGGAATTTTCTAGGACAGCACTGTTTTCTTTTTCATGTTTTTTTTTTAACTCAGACAAAACTTTACCCAAAGTATGTTACAGGGTTGGAGGTCATTAAGTTACTTAGTTAGTCTAATGCTGTTGGGCTGAGATAGAGGATAAGGTTGATGGGGAGTTATTTTTGAGAAGATTGTGTGCTAGCTTCTCATTAAGTCTCATTCTAAAGTGGTCAACTTTAAAATGAACTCCTTAAAATGCAATCTCTATGCCTAGGAATACACAATGCATCATTTCTTGCCATATGTAAGAGCGCAGCAGCTCTGGAGATGTCACTCTGGGGATGCGGCACTTCTGAATTAACTTTCCCCAGTCTACTTTCTTAGGATGCAGTCTTATTTTTTTCTTTCTTTTTTTTAACACTGCTTATGACTGTAGTTGCAGTCTCATTTTTTTATATATATTTTTATCACACATATGCCTCCACCTGACGCGTCGACCAGTTGGCTCTCTGTGCACTTTCTCTTTCCACTAAACTAGAAGCGGGTCGACCAGTTATCCAATAAAATGTATGGCCTTAAAATGCTAAGTACCCAGGTCGACCAGTTCGCCTCGTGAACGTGGGTCGACCAGTTGTCTTTTTCCATGTCTTGATTGATTAATGTGTTTTTGGTTTGTTTATCTGTTGTTCCTTTCTCTATTCCAACCCGCCCTACTCACTCTTTTTATTTATTTATTTATATATTTATTTATTTGTCTATCTATATATTTATCTATTCATCCATCCATCCATCCATCCATCCATCCATCCAGATGGGAGGAGGTGAAAGGTAGGTGCCCGGTGGTCATTCATGGATAAATAAATAAGGCTGGGAATAAATAGCTGAATATTAATTCATTCGAATAATATTAAAACTGTTCAAGTTGAAAACAATTGCTTTCTTTTCTGTTTGCCCAGAGATCTGACTGACTGCAACTTTGAAAGAAGAAGGATTTGCTGGACAGAGACGTTCCTCCTGGTTTGGGTGGGGTGGCTGAGTGAACGTGGGTGGGTCGACCAGTTTCCATGTTTTGTCTTTTATGGATTGAATGGATGTGTCTCATTTTTTTCATGACTTCTTGTGTATATCTTTGCTTCCTTACTTATCTATTTACTTACTTCTTTAAAAAATGACCCACTTAGTTTTTTACTTACTTTTTCATACATTCCTTACTTCACTTCCTTTTCTTCTTTCATATATCTGTTTATCTGCTCATTTATTTACTTATTGAATATTCCAATTATTACTTAGTTTTATTCATTTATTTGTTCTTTGTCTATTTTTATGTAGGTATTTATTTACTTAATTTTTTTCCTTTTTAAAATTTCTTTTTTTCTTTGGAAATGTAGATCATTTATTTGCTTCCTTCATTCCTTCCTTCTTCCTTCCTTCCTTCCTGCCTCCTCTGACTGTCTCCTGAGTACCCTGGCTAACTCAAAGGTTCTTTGGTGAGTGTCAGCAAAGCAGCTCCTGAAGTGGAATTTGATGAAATTTAGATAGATAGATAGATAGATAGATAGATAGATAGATAGATAGATAGAAACATGGAATGCACACACACACACACACACACACACACACACACACACATATGCATGCACGTGCATGACATGTACAGATGGGGAGTTCCAATGTTTTCAGAGGAAGGTGTTCACTGGTAGTAATAAATGTGCTGATAAATAAGGCTGGAAATAACTGAATCATTAAAAGTCTTCAAACAAATAAAAAGCAATTCCATTTCTCTCTCTCTCTCTCTCTCTCTCTCTCTCTCTCTCTCTCTCTCTCTCTCTCTCTCTCTCTCTCTCTCTCTCTCTCCATATACCAGCACATCTGAACTGACTGCAACATACAAAAGAAGAAAAACACAGAAGGAAGATATCCCTTCTGGACAGGATCTGATCTGAGATATCCCTGCTGTACAGGATCTGATCTGAGATGAGCATAAATTCATCGAATGGCTGCCAACAGCATTTCACTGAGAAGAGATTCCACATTTTATGCTGTACAGTTAGTTAGTTAGTTAGTTAGAATAAAAGGGGCCTCCTGTGAACTGGGGTTGGGTGTGGCTTCTCAGGTCACATCAGGTCAGGGAGGGGCTGAGGAGTGTCCCATTGGCCTTGACAATAGGCACTAGTCAGATGTTAATGTCAGGGCCTGAGAGTTCCTAAAAGGGAATGAATGGAGAACCTTGCTCACCTAAAAAACGCCTGACCTTGGAAAAGGACTTGTGGAAAGCAGGCAGTTGAAACTGTGGTTTCACATCTTACCAGAAATCTCCCTCTCAGAAGGGAAAGTCACCGTGATATCTTACTCTTTGCCCAAGGATACCCTACCATTCTGATCATGCTTACTGAATTGAGTCTTCTACTGCAAATAAATAAATAATAGAAGACTTAATTCAGTAAGTCTTCTACTTACTGAATTAACTAAGAGTGAGTAAGTAAGTAAGCAAATATGTGGATGGATGAACAAACAAATAAATACAAAGTTCGCTGACTTTTGGTTTCAAAATGAATCTCTCTCTCTCTCTCTCTCTCTCTCTCTCACACACACACACAACAAAAACAAAAAACTAAATATACAATAAAAGGAAGCATAACACGTTGACTCAGGGGGCAGAGTGAACTCTGAAAGTTTTCCAGGCAGGGCTATATAGAGAGATGTTCCATGTTGGGCTGCAGAGATAGTTTAGGTTCAATTCCCAGCATCTACATGGCATCTCACAGCTGTCTGTAATCCAGGAGCCTGAGAGCCATGGCAAAAACCCAAATGAACATAAGATAAAAACAAATAAATTTTTTAATGGAAGAGATTGTGGGGGAGATAGACAGAATATAAGAACAAACTGAAAAAAAAGAAAAGATAGTGCTGGCTGGCTGGCTGCCTGGCTGGCTTGCTTTCAGTTCCCTGACAGAAATAAGCACATTATGGAGGAACCATAAAGTTGTTACACTATGTGGGTGTAATGAGGAGAGATTGTGAGTGAGTGTGTCCTGTCAAA
This sequence comes from Microtus agrestis, assembly GCA_902806775.1. NCBI lineage: Eukaryota > Metazoa > Chordata > Mammalia > Rodentia > Cricetidae > Microtus > Microtus agrestis. The sequence continues at coordinate 12,374 of CADCXT010001321.1, read as the reverse complement.
ACAAAGTTAATGGCATAGTTGATGAAATTCATTATCCCAAAATTTCAGCAGAATATATCCCACGCTTGCAAATGTGTGGTCAGCATGTGACCAATTGGGCTGGAGATGCTGAGAACTAGTGTTCACCCACGGGAGCCCTCAGTGCAAGAGCAGTCACTCATTCCCGTGAAGAGTGAGAGAGGAAGGGATCATTCATTCCTATACTCAAGTTTAAGGAAAGATTAATGGCTATGGAGAGACGACTCACAGATATGAAAAATCTTTTCCTAAAAATGAAATTTATCAATCAGTATGCAACTGCTGTGGTGCTTCTCCTAGATAGAGTAACACACACACACACACACACACACACACACACAAACTGATTCCTTGATCTAGAGCCACAGGAAGGGGACATGGCCAACTTGAATCACAATATTCATCAGAGCATGAGAAGAGTGTAAAAAGGACACAAAATTAGAGATAATTCTGGTCCTTCCTTCCTTCCGTCAGGAAGTGACTGACAGATGAGACTTTGTCCAAGCAAGTTATGAAATACCAGACTTGAGTTTCCCCCTCTGTAGGTATTAGTCAGTCAGTCCTCCCTTCTTTCTGTAGGAAGGTGGTGCATGTCTCTCAGAAGTCACTTGGTTTCCTCTGTACAAGTTGACCCAGGGGAAAGCTTTCTAAGCCTTATTCAGAGCTATAGATGATGCACCGTGACTTCAGAGACCTCAGGGAGTATAGGGGTGGGTGCTTGATGCTTCAGACTCATATCATTGAAGGGCAGAACATAGTCTGGATTCACAAACATTCACAACACAGAGCCATCCTCACTTACTAACAGCCCAGGACACCCAGAGATAACAAGAAATTTCAGTCTCGGCTGGGCTGTGGTGTGTGGGGGTCGGTGCATGCCTTTAATCTCTGCTCACACACAGAAGTCTGTGAGCTCATGGATGGCCTGATTTACAGAGTGAGTTTTAGGACAGCCCAAGATACACAAAGAAACCTTTTCTTGAAAAACTAAACAGCAAAAGAAAGAAAGAAAGAAAGAAAGAAAGAGAGAGAAAGAAAGAAAAAGAAAAAAAAAGAAAAAAAAGAAAAAAAAAAAAAAAAAAATTGCAGTCTCTTTCCTAGTCTCTCATCCGTTGGCTGTTAAAGAGCTCTCAGGCTGAACTGGAGACCAGGGTGTCATTTATAACTGGGAAGCCAGAAACCTTAGGGGGGTCACAGGAGGACTGACTGCAGCACTTGATGCCTCAACCCTGCTAATGGCTGTAATACGGGCTTTGGCAGAGCACTAATCCCCTTTCTCTATTATTACTGCTACACAACGAAAAGGACTTGGGGAGGAGGGGGGATGATGTGCAGTGTTGGTATTGAAATCTCACTGACACCTTCCGCACTAATTGTCAATTCCTGACATTGTCAAAACAACTATCGTGAATCTTTGGTATGGGTTGGCCCTTTAGGAATTCAGAGAAACATGACAGGCCTATTGCATCCCAGAAACCTCCCAGTTCCTGAGCTGCAGCCCTTGAAGTCTCAAAGCCATCACATCCAGAAATCTCTCCATTCCCTGCTAATGGTGAACTCACTTCGTCTTCCTCCCTCTGGCCTCTCCACGATCTCCATTCTCTAGATATCATGTCTAGAAGCGAGTCTTATAGGCACCGAGAGAGTGTTTTCTTGAGGGCAATTGGCGTTTCTAGGACACGTGTGACATCACAAAAGGCAGAGACCTCTCCGGGATACCATAGAATTTCCAGAGAAGGGACTGCTATTGTCATGAGGCACGGCCTTAACCTCCTTGCTAATATTTCTCCCCAAACTGACCTACCGACCGAACGACCGAACAGAACCTGAGGTTTCCATTCCAGGAGTCTATCCTGCGACACAGAGGGAGCCATTCAGGATCTCTTCCTGCTAAAACCAGAAATTTCTCTCTGCTTCAATAAAATCTTTTCATTACTTCCTTCACCGAATGACCGACCCTTCCTCCCTCACCTGAACAGATATTCATCCTCAGTAATATGAGAAATTAGGCCAGGAGGACACGGATAATCAGGGTTGAGTCCTCTGAGGTGAAAGAGCACTTAGGGAAGGCTAAACTTAAGGGAATTTGACTCTGAGTGGCAAGAGATGAATAGCTGCTGCCAAGGCACAGATACAGGCATCAGGCTGAGGCACCAACAGGGTGGCTCTCGGTATCCTCCTGCATCATCAGAGCTGTGTGGGAAACTCAGCCCAAAGGAGGGGCCGTGTTCAAAGGGAGAGGGAATTTTCTAGCACAGCACAGTATTCTTTTTCATGTTTTTTTTAACTCAGACAAAACTTCACCCAAAGTATGTTACAGGGTTGGATGTTATTAAGTTACTTAGTTAGTCTAATG
>CADCXT010001321.1:0-5000 GCA_902806775.1 Microtus agrestis | reverse complement strand
ACTTAAGGGAACTTGACTCTGAGTGGCAAGAGATGAATAGCTGCTGCCAAGGCACAGATACAGGCATCGGGCTGAGGCACCAACTGGGTGGCTCTCAGTATCCTCCTGCATCATCAGAGCTGTGTGGGAAACTCAGCCCAAAGGAGGGCCGTGTTCAAAGGGAGAGGGAATTTTCTAGGACAGCACTGTTTTCTTTTTCATGTTTTATTTTTTTTAACTCAGACAAAACTTCAACCAAAGTATGTTACAGGGTTGGAGGTCATTAAGTTACTTAGTTAGTCTAATGCTGTTGGGCTGAGATAGAGTATAAGGTTGATGGGGAGTTATTTTTGAGAAGATTGTGTGCTAGCTTCTCATTAAGTCTCATTCTAAAGTGGTCAACTTTAAAAATGAACTCCTTAAAATGCAATCTCTATGGCTAGGAATACACAGTGCATCATTCCTTGCCATATGTAAGAGCACAGCAGCTCTGGAGATGTCACTCTGGGGATGCGGCACTTCTGAATTAACTTTCCCCAGTCTACTTTCTTAGGATGCAGTCTCATTTTTTTCTTTCTTTCTTTTTCTTTCTTTTTTAACACTGCTTATGACTGTATTTGCAGTCTCCTTTTATATATATATATATAATTAAATTTTATCATACATATGCCTCGACCTGACGGGTCGACCAGTTGGCTCTCTGTGCACTCTCTCTTTTCACTAAACTAGAAGCAGGTCGACCAGTTATCCGATAAAGTGTTTGGCCTTAAAATGCTAAGTACCCAGGTCGACCAGTTGGCCTCGTGAACGTGGGTCGACCAGTTGTCTTTTTCCATGTCTTGATTGACTAATGTCATTTTTAAATGTGTCTGTTGGTTTGTTTATCTGTTGTTCCTTTCTCTATCCCAACCCGCCCTACTCACTCTTTTTATTTTTTTATTATTTATTTATTTATCTATCTATCTATCTATCTATCTATCTATCTATCTATCTATCTATTCAAACCCTCCATCCATCCATCCAGATGGGAGGAGGTGAGAGGAAGGTGCCCGGTGGTCATCCAGGGGTAAATAAATAAGGCTGGGAATAAATAGCTGAATATTAATTCATTCGAATAATATTAAAACTGTTCAAGTCGAAAACAATTGCTTTCTTTTCTGTTTGCCCAGAGATCTGACTGACTGCAACTTGGAAAGAAGAAGGCCCTGCTGGACAGAGACCTCCCTCCTGCTTTGGGTGGGGTGGCTGAGTGAACGTGGGTGGGTCGACCAGTTTCCATGTTTTGTCTTTTATGGATTGAATGGATGTGTCTCATTTTTTTCATGACATCTTGTGTATTTCTTTGCTTCCTTACTTATCTATTTACTTACTTCTTTAAAAAATGACCCACCTAGTTATTTACTTACATTTTCGTACATTCCTTACTTCACTTCCTTATCTTCTTTCATATATCTGTTTATCTGCTCATTTATTTACTTATTGAATATTCCAATTATTACTTATTTTTATTCATTTATTCGTTCTTTGTCTATTTTTATGTAGGTATTTACTTACTTTCTTAATTTTATTTTTACTTTTTAAAATTTTTTTCTTTCTTTGGAAATGTGGATCATTTATTTCCTTCCTTCCTTCCTTCCTTCCTTCCTTCCTTCCTTCCTTCTTTCTTCCTGTCTCCTGACTGTCACTGGCTATCTCAATGGTTCTGGGTGAGTGTCAGCAAAGCAGCTCCTGAAATGGAATTTGATGAAGGGATAGATAGATAGATAGATAGATAGATAGATAGATAGATGCGCACACACTCTCTCACACACACATACACACACAAATGCATGCACGTGCATGACATGTACAGATGGGGGGTTCCAATATTTTCAGAGGAAGGTGCTCACTGGTAATAATAAATGTGCTGATAAATAAGGCTGGAAATAGCTGAATCCTTAAAAGTCTTCAAATAAATAAAAAGCAATTCCATTTCTCTCTCTCTCTCTCTCTCTCTCTCTCTCCTCATATACCAGCACATCTGAACTGACTGCAACATACAAAAGAAGAAGAAACACAGAAGGAAGATATCCCTGCTGGACAGGATCTGATCTGAGATATCCCTGCTGGACAGGGTCTGATCTGAGATGAGCATAAATTCATCGAATGGCTGCCAACAGCATTTCACTGAGAAGAGATTCCACATTTTATGCTGTACAGTTAGTTAGTTAGTTAGTTAGATTAAAAGGGGCCTCCTGTGAACTGGGGTGTGGTGTGGCTTCTCAGGTCACGTCAGGTCAGGGAGGGGCTGAGGAGTGTCCCATTGGCCTTGACAATAGGCACCAGTCAGATGTTAATGTCAGGGCCTGAGAGTTCCTCAAAGGGAATGAATGGAGACCCTTGCTCACCTAAAAACGCCTGACCTTGGAAAAGGACTTGTGGAAAGCAGGCACTTGAAACTGTGGTTTCACATCTTACCAGAAAGCTCCCTCTCAGAAGGGAAAGTCACCTTGATATCTTAGTCTTTGCCCAAGGATACCCTACCGTTCTGATCATTCTTACTGAATTAAGTCTTCTACTGCAAATAAATAAATAATAGAAGACTTAATTCAGTAAGTCTTCTACTTACTGAATTAACTAAGAGTGAGTAAGTAAGTAAGCAAATATGTGGATGGATGAACAAACAAATAAATACAAAGTTCGCTTACTTTTGGTTTCATAATTAATCTCTCTCTCTCTCTCACACACACACACACACACAAACAAACAAACAAAACCAAATATACAATAAAAGGAAGCATAACATGTTTACTCAGGGGGCAGAGTGAACTCTGAAAGTTTTCCAGGCAGGGCTATATAGAGAGATGTTCCATGTCGGGCTGCAGAGATAGTTTAGGTTCAATTCCCAGCATCTACATGGCAGCTCACAGCTGTCTGTAATCCAGGAGCCTGAGAGCCTTGGCAAAATCACAAATGCACATAAGATAAAAATAAATAAATTTTTTTAAAGGAAGAGATTGGGGGGAGAGAGACAGAATATAAGAACAAACTGAGAAACAAGGAAAGATAGTGCTGGCTGGATGTCTGTCTGGCTGGCTGTCTGGCTGGCTGCCTGTCTTGCTTCAAGTTCCCTGACAGAAATAAGCACATTATGGAGGAACCACAAAGTTGTTACACTATGTGGGTGTAATGAGGAGAGATTGTGAGTGAGTGTGTCCTGTCAGAACAAAGTTAGTCCCATAGTTGATGAAATTCATTATCCCAAAACTTCAGCAGAATATATCCCAAGCTTGCAAATGTGTGGTCAGCATGTGACAGGTTGGGCTGGAGATGCTGAGAATTGGGGTTCACCCAGGATGAGCCCTCAATGCAAGAGCAGACACTCATTCCCATGAAGAGTGAGGGAGGGAGGGAGGGATCATTCATTCCTATACTCAAGTTTAAGGAAAGATGACTGGCTATGGAGAGACCACTCACAGATATGAAAAATCTTTTCCTAAACATCAAATTTCTCAATCAGTATGCAACTGCTGTGGTGCTTCTCCTAGATAGAGCAACACACACACACACACACACACACACACACACAAAGAATGATTCCTTGATCTAGAGCCACAGGAAGGGGACACATCCAACTTGAATCACAATATACATCAGAGCATGAGAAGAGTGTAAAAAGACACAAAAGGAGAGATAATTCTGGTCCTTCCTTCCTTCCTTCCTCAGGAAGTGACTGACAGATGAGACTTTGTCCAAGCAAGTTATGAAATAGCAGACTTGAGTTTCCCCCTCTTTAGGTATTAGTTAGTCAATCAGTCCTCCCTTCTTTCTGTAGGAAGGTGGTGCATGTCTCTCAGAAGTTACCTTGTTTCCTCTGCACAAGGTGACCCAGGGGAAAGCTTTCTAAGCCTTATTCAGAGCTATAGAGGATGCACCGTGACTTCAGAGACCTCAGGCAGTATAGGGGTGGGTGCTTGATGCTTCAGACTCATATCATTGAAGGGCATATCATAGTCTGGATTCACAAACATTCACAACACAGAGCCATCCTCACTTACTAACAGCCCAGGACACCCAGAGATAACAAGAAATTGCAGTCTTGGCCGGGCTGTGGTGTGTGGGGGTCGGTGCATGCCTTTAATCTCTGCTCACACACAGATCTCTGTGAGCTCAAGGATGGCCTGATTTACAGAGTGAGTTTTAGGACAGCCCAAGATACACAAAGGAACCCTTTCTTGAAAAACAAAACAGCAAAAGAAAGAAAAAAGAAAGAAAGAAAAAGAAAGGAAAAAGACAAAAGAAGAAGAAAGAAAAAGAAAAAAATATTGCAGTCTCTTCCTACTCTCTCATCCATTGGCTTTTAAATAGCTCTCAGGCTGAACTGGAGACCAGGGTGTCATTTATAAGTGGGAAGCCAGAAACCTTAGGGGAGTCACAGGAGGACTGAGTGCAGCACTTGATGCCTCAACCCTGCTAATGGCTGTAATACTGGCTTTGGCAGAGCACTACTCCCCTTTCTCTATTATTACTGCTAAACAACGAAAAGGACTTGGGGGGAGCGGGGGATGATGTGCAGTGCTGGTATTGAAATATCACTGACACCTTCTGCACTCCTTGTCAATTCCAGAATTTGCCAAATCAACTATCATGAATCTTTGGTGTGGGTTGGTCCTTTAGGAACTCAGAGAAACAAGCAGGCCTATTGCATCCCAGAAACCTCCCAGTTCCTGAGCCCTAGCCCTGGAAGTCTCAAAGCCATCACATCCAGAAATCTCTCCAGTCCCTGCTAGTGGTGAACTCACTTCGTCTTCCTCCCTCTGGCCTCTCCACGATCTCTATTCTCTAGAAAACATGTCTAGAAGCGAGTCTTATAGGCACCTGAGAGAGTGCCTATAATATTTATTTATTTATTTATTTATTTATTTATTTATCTATTTATTTATTTATCTATCTATCAGTCCATCCATCCATCAATCCAGTCAACGATCCATCCAGATGGGAGGATGTGAGAGGTAGGTGCCCGTTGGTCATCCAGGGGTAAA
>CADCXT010001319.1:0-22833 GCA_902806775.1 Microtus agrestis | reverse complement strand
AGCAGATATAGTATACAATAATCAACAAATACAGTATATTAATTATAATTCAGATATGGCAAGTGTGTATATTAAATGTAAAACTTATTCTACAACAGTTTTATAAAAAATGAGGCTTATGGCTAAATCTTATCAGTTTTGCTTGTTAAGATATTAAGTTCTTAATTTAAACCAGTAGCCTGTCTGATATAAAAGGACAGGATAGAATCTGGAAAATGGTTTAACAAAATTTTGACTATGATCAAGGTTTCTTATACTAAACAGTAGACTCATTGATAATTTTTAAGATTGATTCCTGGATATTTGCCTTTGCTAAATTCAAAGGCCAAAAACAATGGTCTTTTCCCAGATCATTGCTACAATTTATGCACCTGTATTTTCCTAAAGCTATAGCAAAAAATCCCTTAAAGGATTTTATGCTAAATTTTACAATTGGCTCTTCCAATGGAGGAACTGCATATATGGCTAATTATGATAAAAATTAAGGAGCATAACAAGGCTCCTTCAAAGCAACTCATACAAGTTGACAGCAGATCCTGATGCAAACGGATCTGGCTTGTTGACACCAAGCTGACCTTTGCTAAGACAAGGTGAAAAGCCCTTGCAATGCATCATGAAAAAACCCGACCTATATATATTTGGGGTCGAGGATGTGTTTGTGCTTTTTACACAGAAAGAAAATGAATTCTGAACGTGATGTCGAGGCTGCGGACACAGAAGAGTTCCAGACTTCCAGAGGTGATTGAGGAGAGATCTTTGGTCCGGTCTTCCCTACCCCCAGGAAAGGAGTGCCTGCTGACAAAACCAGCTACACCACTCTGCATGGTGTCACCCAGCCCCCAGAATCCAGGGAGACCCGGCTGACATAAGGGCCAGGATGTGCTTCATGTACCTGAAACCAGCTCGCCTCACCCTGGCTACCCCACCTGTCCAGGAGCACAAATGCTAAACTGCTTCTGCAGCTTGAACTCTGGTCTGCTTTGGAGCTGAGTTGCAGACTAAACATCAGACTGCTTTAAACTTTGGGACACAGAACTCATTTTAATTAAAATATTAACCTCTCTTCACTTAAGAAGGGGGAAAATTGGGGGTTCCTGTGACTGTTGCCCAGAGGCTGGAACTGGTGATATATGATAACAACAATGTATGTCATTGTACTCCCACTGAATTTGAGCTAATGATATTTGTAACTGCTTATAGATAATGGGTAAAGTTTGACACATGTTGTAAAGTGTTTGGTTTTAATGCATATGTTTAAAATTTTGGATTTTGATCCCTTTTACACTGCCCTAATTTTTTGGCAGGCAGCACACGTAACTTTATGTGGAGTAGGCACTTAGGAAGGAGGACATACCATAGGCCAGACTAAAAGGTGAATACTGGGTTAGGAAAAAGCCCTTTCTTCTTATCTGGAGATGGAGTTATTGGTGCCAAAACTATATCATTATATCTTTTGTTTGAGGAGCTCCTCAGAGTCTTTTCATTAATGACAGACGCAGGGGCCCAATGACGGGAGTTAATGTGGATCCTCGCCTGAAGAGCACACCATACAGAGGTTGTAGAAACCGGCTCAACATGGCATGGTTCAGGTATGAGGGTGCCCTCCACATGGCCTAAGACAGGGTACCCTGTGATCTGCTTACTTTAATCCTGCTAGATGCCTTTTACTTGAGGAGCTCCAAGGACGGGCGACTTATGGCAGGATAATCCCCCAACCTAAGGCAGGGCCCTGGGAACCCTAGGAAGGGTAAGGGGAAAAAAAAAAAGGCCTGGTCCCCACTCGACCTAGTAGTCATCGGGCACCCCTCTGTTCCCAGGAGAGAGGGATTACTTCACCACTCGAGAGGAGGGTCTCTCCTTGTCTCAGTCCCTTCTCCTTTGCTCTGACACCATGGTTGACTCTGACTGGTGCTCTCCACTTGATAGCTGCCTGCCTTTGTATGGGAGGGGGGAGGGGATCTGTTGGGAGCTGTTTCCCCCTAGAGATCATTGCAGGAACCACCGCCCTGGGGAGACTATGGGGAACCCCACACCCATGGTTGTACTGGGATTGGTTCTGTTGCCCCACACCCAGTTGAAGCTGTTAATGGAGAAAAATAAAATAAATAAATAAATAAATAAAAAAAAGAAATGCTCAGGGTCATTGGTGGTAGCTAACCCCAGCACTTGGGAGGCAGAAGCAGACGCAGTTGGGTCTCTGTGAGTTCAAGATCAGCCTTGTCTACAAAGTAAGTTCCAGGACAGCCAAGACTACACAGAGAAACCTTGTTTTGTAAAACAAAGCACACAAATGCTACATTTGCTATAAGCCACAAGTTACCCTAAAGCAATACTACTCCACAGTGCATTTATATTTATTCATGCAACACATTATTTATTTTAACCTAGGGTTCTATGTTATTTTTAAAAGATTCTTGGAGCTGGTGAGCTAGCTCTGATGCTAACAGTACTGACCACCATACCTGAAGAAGATCTAACTTCAGTTTATTGTATACCACAGCAGGAATACACCCACACACATACATAAGACACATATATAGACGCACAAAACAAATACAATTTTAAAAACGTAAATGTTGCAGAGTATCTGTATACTGTATGAAGATGTATTGCTGTTCCTGGCATAATAAAAAAGCCGGATGGCCAATAGCTAGACAGGAGGTATCAACAGGATTTCCAGACAGAGAGAAAACTCTGGGAAGAAGAAAGGCAGAGTCGCCAGTCAGACAAGGAGAGGAAAGAAAAGGTGCAAGATAGAAAAGAGGTAATGCCACGTGGCAGAACATAAATTAATATAAATGGGCTAATTTAAGTTTTAAGAGCTAACTAAGACTAGCCTAAGCTAAGATCAAACTTTCATAACTAATAATAAGTCTGCAGGTCATTATTTGCAGGCTGGCAGTCCAAAGACAGTCCAACAAGGAAGTCTGCTATATCTATATTCATTTTAGGTGTATGGGTGTTTGGCCTGTATGCATGCCTGTGTGTCATGTCTTTGCCTAGTGGCCAGGTAGCATACAGAGAAGCAGGAAGAAAACTCTTGATCCCTTGAGACTGGAATTACAGACAGTTATAAGCCTCCATGTAGGTGCTGAGAATCAACCTGTGTCCTCAGGAAAGCAGACAGTGCTCTTAACCACTGAGCCATCTCTTTACCCCACATAAATCCAATTGTAAAAATAAAAAAATTTATTGTAACTCTGATTGTATGTTTTTTCAAAACAAATTAAGGAAATCTTAAAAATTTCCAATAAAATTCACTTAAATTCACATGAAATATTTTTTTTAATTTTTAAGTTAAAAATTATCCAAAATAAAGTACCTGAACATCATAGAGTGCTACGATATTTCATGCTGAAGTTCCTGGTAAGGAAATAAAGAATTTAAAATATTATTACATAGTCTGAAAATCTTGATATATTTCTAGTATACAAATACAACTCATTTCTATATACACCTACACTCTTTGTAGCACATGATACCTTTATTAACAGCTTAGAACAAGTCAACCCACTACAGAATAAAAATATGTGTATCTGATCAGACTTTTCTTGAGAACTAAATTTTGTTTTTACCACCAGTTCTTTTTTTAATGATGTGTCTTATTTATCTATTTACCTGTACATGTATAGGAGTTCTTGCCTGTTTGTATGTCTGTGCACCGTGTGGTGCAGAGGCAGAGGTGTCAGTGTCCCTGGAATTAGAGTTATGTACAGCTGCGAACTGCCAAGTGGGTGGCAGGAACTAAACCAAGACCCTCTGAGAAGCAATATCTCTGCAGCCCATCACTGTTCCTTTCTTAGACTTCCAATAAGTGTTGTTTTCCAAACAAAAGCCACAATTAGTATGGTGGCAGACTGCCTACTAGCCGTCAATTTTTAACGTTTCAAATAGTAATAAAGACATAAATTCCAAAGTGCTTTTAAAAAACACTATCTGCCTGAAATATAATTCATCACTCAGAGAACTTTTCTTTGGGAATCATAACTTCTGCATCGTTTCTCCCATTCCACTTACTGAAATTCTTATCAAAAATTCTCCACAGGATGCTCTTGAGGAAACCAGATGCTGGAGGAAGTTTCCACGATCAAATTAGTCTGGAAACACTGCGGTGAGGATATCAAAACCAGCAGAAAATTTGAGCCAAATGTTTGTACAGACAGTCACTAAACAAAGTTCACCAAATCTATTTGACTATGGACTCTTTTTTTCCTTTTCCCCTGAAAGTGCCTCACTTTGATAATGCTACAGGCTGTGAGCAAATCTAAAAATTAACTTCCTTCTGGAGCTGGCTCAGTGCTTAAGGGCACTGGCTTCTCTTACAGAGGACCTGAGTTCAATTTCCAGACCAAACATGGTAGCTCACAACTTGCTATAACTCCAATTCAGGAGATTCAACAAACCTCTTCTGGCCTTCCTGGGCACCAGACACTTACACAGTGCATTTACACACCTACATGCAGGTAAAAATACTTATACACATAAGGCAATAAAATTAACAAACCTGAAATAATAATGAATATTAAAAATAACTTTCTTCTATTTATAAGGGGTGGTGAACACACCAAGTTCTCCTGTTTCTCCCCAACACTTAAGGGTACAACAGAAGACAACGAGTTACCAATTGTACCTGTGTGGCATTCAAACAATAACTAGAAGAAATCATAAGAAGTTAAAATCACTCTTTACAGAATCCCTCTGTTTCGCCAAGAGTTACAAATATCTACTCTTAAAAATAGCTTCAAATGGCTGAGTGCACTTGATGCTCTTGCAGAGGACTCAAGATCAGTTCCTAGCGCTCACATCCACTTCCCTGGATTCCAAAAGCCTCCACTGGCCACTGCATTCTGTGTATGTTCACACACGTAAACAAAGACAAACTTCTCCTAGCCACCAGGAGGCAGAAGTTGACATATCTCTGTGAGTTTGGGACTAGCCTGGGCTATCCAGTTAGTTCCAAGTCAACCAAGCCTATGTAGTAAGACCCTGCCTCAAAATAAATAAATAAACACATATTTGAAAAATAGCTTCAGACTATTCAATATTTCAAAAACAAAACTGAGCATGCAAAAATGAGCAGCAACTAAAAATTACCAAACTTTTACCCAACTTTAAATGTTCACGTTCATTTAACTCGGGCTAACTTTTAACCTAGTATGTAACTGTACTATAAAATAGCATACCTTTAAGATTTTTATTTCCTTTCCAAGCAGAATGTGGTTTTGACAAGTTCTTCTTATTAATACTTTTAATAGCTACCTCCCAATCAGTTTTCTGAAAAGGAAAAACAGTGTTATGCCTGAAAATTATAATACAGAAATGATTCAAAAACAATAAAAACGTGTTAAGTGTAAATATATTTTTAGCAAACCAATGTACATATAGTACTTGGGAAACATGATAAAGATCACGAGTCTCAAAAAAGAAAAAACGGTTTGATAAATGACACAATACCAAAGCAATGCCCTACAACATAGTAAAAGTAGTAAAAACAGTATAGCATTAGTTGAAAAAAGTTTACAACTATATGGCACTATGGAGAAATGTGTATATAAACTTGGGAAGTGATAGGGTTCAACGAAAAGTAGCTTGGCTGGATTACACTTTTTTGTTTGTTCTGTTTTTCTTGAATTTTAAGTTATTTCATAATGAATGAGAAACAGACAGTACGTTTTAACAGGCCCTTTGACAACAATCAAAACAACCATGGCCTTTTGCAAAAAAATTATTTCCACTCCCTATGTGCCATTCTCAAATTCTTTAGATTCTAAAACCTCGTGTGACCCTACTTGCGAAACAGAGGCTAGAAAAAAAAAATGTTTGAGGCTTGAACTTGCATCCACGTTGTATTATTAGATTAGAGTCAAACTATCTTTCCCACTTGGAGTTCGTCTAACTCAAGAAGGGGAGAGACTGTACAGGGCACTCCGGACACGGAGGAAAGCGATACCATCCTAGTCCGTGAAAGTCGCAGGCTGCTAATGGGAAACTCGCCCGTTTCCCGCTGGCGTGCAATTATCCACCTTAAAGGTGACAAGCTACGGAAAGCTCGGGGCGGGGGAGAGGGGACACAGACCCACCAAGCATGGACCTGGACAAGCACATTGCACCACGCAAGCACTGGGATCTTAGTCGCCTCGGGACCACCGGCTTCTCTTCCTGGGCGTACTCCGGTTACCCAGCACACTGACAGAGAAGCACAGCAGTGGCCTGCTGCAGGTCGGTAGGTGGAGCTCAGCCTAGCGGCTCTGGCCTCCAAAACAAATCCTGAGACAGTGAGAGCAAGCACTAAGGCAGGCGGGCTCGGGGCGCCCAGCCCAGCGGCCGGGACCGGGGGCGTTGGCTCCCTGGCCTTCCCCAGACAGCGGGCGAGCGGCGCTCACCTGGCGGTGCCGCCCCCGGAATACCACAGCGAAGGCCCCGTGTCCCACGAGGTCTCGCTTGCTGTACTCGAAGTAGCCCACCGCCTCCACGTAGAGCGCTTGGGTGGGCAGCGTGGCGGAGAGCCGGGATCAGCACCGCGAGCGCGCCCAGGGGCGGCGGGACGGGGGCAGCCACGGCCCCGGGCACGGACTGACGCTCAGGCCGAGAGACCCGAGCGGAAACGGGGCAGGCCGCCGCGCGGAGCTGGGGTCAGCGAGACCTGGGCCCGACCGCTCCTCATGGCCCAGGCCAACGTCGGCCGCGGGGCTCTGGCCAAGCGGCGTGGGCGCTGCCGGGCAGAGGGCACCGCCGCCGTCACTGGGCGTCCCCGGAGCTACCCGCGCGCCTGGCAGAGGTGCAGGGCAGGGGCCGCGCCATCCCCGCAGGTGCGACCGCCTCGGCTCGGTGCGTCCGCCGGCGCTGCTGTGTGGCGGCCGCCGCCCTGGAACCCGCACAGCCGCGGTGGCACCACCTGCCTGCTTCGCGGGAGCGCCCAACGCACGCGCGCGCGCCGGCCGCTCCGCGCTGACTACCGGCCCAGGGCGATGTCAGCGCGTCTTGTAGGGCGACGCGCCCCAGGCCTGCTCCCTCCGCCGAGAAAAGGAGTGCGCGCTCCGGGACGCGGCGCCAGGCACCGGGCGAGTCCACAGGCGCTGAAGCTGAACAGAGTTGCCGAGCGGGTGAGGCCATGGCTGGTTAGTTACCGGCGGCTGCGGACTCGGGGGGCGCCAGCGCCAGCGCTGGCTGGAGCCTGCCCCGCCCGGACCCGAAGCCGCCCTCTAAGGGGCGGATCTTGAACTCCGGCCCCGGGGAGTCGCTGCTGCGCTGAAGACACCAAGGGTGTGTCTCCCACACACAAAAAAACTCCAAGGACACGCCTTTCCGATCCGCAGGATGCGCCGCCAGACTTCCCACTGAAGGGAGAGACTCTGACAGGGATCTGCGCCTTTTGCAAGAGGGAAGGGGGCTAGACTTCTGTGGGAGGTTCAGAACCTCCTTTGAGAGATTGTCTGGTTATCCAATATTGTGTGCCTTTTTGTTTGTTTGTTTGTTTGTTTTTGTTGTTATTCGAGACAGGGTTTCTCTGTAGCTTTGGAACCTGTCATTGAACTAGCTCTTGTAGACCAGGCTGGCCTCGAACTCACAGAGATCTGCTGCCTCTGCCTCCCGAATGCTGGGATTAAAGGCGTGCACCACCACTATCTACCGGTTTTCCTCAGCCTCCCCCCTCTCCGCCTTTGATGATTGTTTAGGTGACAAATAATTGTCAACTTTGCTCAAGAAAGTATCTTACAGCCGGGCGGTGGTGGCGCACGCCTTTAATCCCAGCACTCGGGAGGCAGAGGCAGGCGGATCTCTGTGAGTTCGAGACCAGCCTGGTCTACAAGAGCTAGTTCCAGGACAGGCTCCAAAACCACAGAGAAACCCTGTCTCGAAAAAAAAAAAAAAAAAAAAAAAAAAAAAAAGTATCTTACAAAATCATGGTAAATAATATGGGTGACCCTGTAAGCTTAATTTTTGGGGATCCTGTTGTCCAGTAATCTCAGTTTCATCACCTATCCCTGAAACCCACCTCTCTTTTTAACAGATTTTACTTTTATGTGTAATGGTATTTTACCTGCATGTATGTCTGTGCCCTACAGGTGTACCTGGTGCCAGATGTTGGTAAGTCCCCAGATGTGAGCCACCATGTAGGTGCTAGAAATCAAACTCAGGGCCTCTGGAAGAGTAGCCAGTGCTCTTAACCACTATGCCATCTCTCCAGCCCCCCTGAAACTCATCTTGACAACCAGGTAGAGACCCTAAAAACCTCCCACTTTGAGACAGCTCAGGGATCTGAAAGCAATGTCTCTTAGTCAATTTTCTGTTCCTAAGGACACAATACCACTCAGTAAGTCCATTTTCCATTGTCAGAACAAAATGCCCCAGGCTGGGCACTTTATGAAGTAATGAGATTTACTTAGGTCACAACTTTGGAGGCTGAAACTCCAAACAGCAAAGCGCCAGCTCTGACAAGGGGCTAGTGGAGAAAGGTTCTCAGGGGACTATGGGACAGAGAGAGATCACACCGCCAAGAAGCCAGAGTGTAGGAAGAGACCGGGGCGTGGCTCTTTTATAACAACCCTGGAAAGAAATGGTGTCCAGGAGACCTGCATTAATCCCTTTCATGGGCACTGCCCGCGATGATCTCTCGATTAAACTCCTTCTGACCACACACTGAAGACCAAGCATCCAGCGCAAGAAACTTGGAGGGACACAAACCATCCAAACCAAAGCAATAAATTATAAAAGTTTATTTTGGCTTGTAGTTCTTGTCCGCAGTGGAGGGGCTGTATCTGGTGATGGCTTTCTTGCTGGCAGAGTCATGAAGTGGTGCAACCACAAGGCACCCTCAGATGAGATCCAGGGACGACTGAGGGGACCTTTTCCCTCTCCGTGTTGAGGATCAAACCCAGGATCTCACACATGCTAAGTGAAGTGCTCCCACACTGAGTTATGTATCAAAGCCACCTTTATGCAGCATCTCCCCAACAGAGACCGGGGCCCTCAGGATTTCCACTCCCCAGGTGGTTTTCAAGTGAACTGAGCCCAAATGTTTTTAGCTTCCTAGCTAGACCCACCATGGGCAGTTTACTAACCTGGAGAGGTCGCTCTCTATAAACTCTGGAGGCAATGAGTGTAAGGTATCCGAGTGCAGGGAAGCAATGGGGGAGTGTCGTCGTATTGCTGGTCAACCTTACAGCATAGGCATCACTTAGGACACAAGCCTCTAGGCACACCAGTGAAGGAACTTTTAGGTTAGATTAGCTGAGTATGGTGATTAGGGTCATTGAAGGGAGGCAACTACTCTCAAGTGGACAGCACTGTTACCTGGATTGCACCAAAAGGAGGAAGGCAGCGTTTGTCACTCTCTGCTTCTCGACCGAAGATGCCTCCTGAGAAAGGCTTTATGTAGCTCCCAGTTATAGGCTACTGTTATCAGGGCAGGGAAATTGCGACAGAGGGAGCCTGAGCTTCAGTCACACTTTGCATCCACGTTAGAAAGCAGAAAGCTCGAATGCATGTGGCCATCTCGATTTCTCCTTTTTTCAGTGCAGGCCCCCAAGCCCGGGAATGATTCTGCCCATTTTCATTCTTCCCACATCAATTTTCAGTCTTCCCACATCAATGCCTTCCCACAAAAGGCATGCACCCAAAGTACATCTCCCAGGCGATCCCAGATTATGACAAGTCGACAGCTAACACCATGGCAGATTGCTTTTGTCAGGGTATTTTACCACAGCAATAGGAAAGTCACCAATCCAGGGTGGAGATGATACAGCTAGCGTGGGGGCTGGCAGCATCTCCCACAGAGTGTGATGGCACAGAGAACCTGCCCTGTACCCAGAACAGCCAGCTTCAGTGCAGTGTCCTGAGTTGTTTCCTTTGGCCTCCGTACTCTCCAGGAACAGCACAGAGCCTTCCTACCGCTCACCTCCCTGTCCAGATGAGGCCACACTTTAAAGTCTCTGCACACAGCTCCAGGGCTAGCCAGCGCTACAACACTGCCTACTCTAAGGTAGTCAGTCGGTCCATGACTTCCTTACACCCTCTCCCCACTGTGATGAACTATCCCCAGCCTAATGACCCACACATCACAAATTCATTTCCATTTAGTTTCGGAGGTCAGAACTCCAGCATTCATTATACCTGACTAACGCCAAGGAATTAGCAGGACTGCTTCCTTCTGGAAGCTCTGAGGAGCGAACCCCTGCCTTGTCTTCTCCAGTTATTACGGGTGCCCTATTGCTCACGGCTCCTTCCCATCTCTAAAAGTCCCGTAGCCTTTACAAATTCAAACACATTAAAAATTCACACTTAGCATGTCAGTCTCTTTAAAAATCCAAAATCTTTTATAAAAGTTTGAAATCAGCTCCTGAAAAAAAATTGAAATTAAGATAAATACTTCCTTACTTCAAGGGAGAATAACCAGGGCAGAGTCACAGTCTGAACATAGCAAAGGTAAACTCCAGCTACATACATAACTCCATGTCCAATATCTGGGACTCACTCACTATCTTCTGGGCTCCGCCAAACAATGGCTGGTTCACTTCTCTATCTCTACCCTCTGCAGTACACACAGCGTACCTTCTAAGCTCAGGCAGGCTCAGCTCCACTGCTGCTACTGTTCTTGGTAGTTGTCCCTTGGTACTGGGATCTACAAAGTACTGGGGATTTCTGCTGCAACTGGACTACACTCTCACCAATAGCTTCTCATAGGTTCTCTCTGTACTGCTAAGCCTCCAATCTCTGCCTGGGTGACTCTTACACTACCAAGTTCAGCATGAGTTACAACATTGGCCACTGTCTTAGTTAGGATTTCTTTTTCTGTGAAGAGACACCATGACCACCGCAACTCTAATAAAGGAAAACATTTCTTTGTGGTGGCTCACTTACAGTCCAGCGGTTCAGTCCATTACCATCTTTGTGGGACATGACAGCATGCAGGCAGACATGGCACTGGAGAGGTGGCTGAGTGCCCTATATCTCGGCTTGTAGGCAACAGGAAGTGGTCTGTCTCACTGGACATGGCTTGAACATTATGTGAGACCTCATAACCTGCCTCCACAGTGACACACTTCCTCCAACAAGACCACACCTACTCCAACAAGGCCGCACTTCCTAATAATGCCACTTCCTTTGGGGGTCATTTTCTTTCAAACCACCGCAGTCACCTCTGGAAGACAGCTTCTGTCTGCTCTCAGAGAACACTTCCCAAAAGACTTCACTTCATCAATGTTGGTATCTTCTTGATCACCACCAATTTCTCAGCTTCACTTGGCCAGCATCGAATATCCCAAAAGTTCTGGTATCTTGTTAGTCACAACTGATTCTTCAGCCCCAGCTAACCAGAATCACATAACCTTAATTCAAAATAACAAATGGCCCCAACAGAGTCTTTCACGCCCCTCTGAAACTGTACAAGTCAGCCTCCATTTTCTGTACTGCCCACATGTTTTTTTTTTTTTTTTTTTATCTTTCAAGCTCCTAAGAACAGCTCACTGAATTCTCAACCCTCAACGACTTTTCCAGCCTAAAGGTCCAAAGTTCTTCGACAATCCTCCCCAAAACACGGCCAGGTCTGCTGCAGCAGCACCCTAGCCCTGGTACCAACTTCTGTCTTTGTTAGGGTTGCTATTGCTGTGAAGAAACTAGGACCAAAGCAGCTTGGGGAAGCAAGGGTTTATACACTTCCACAGTACCACTCCTCATCCCAGGAAGTCAGGACAGAAACTCAAACAGGAAGGAACCTGGAGCTGAAGCAGAGGCCATGAAGAGGTGCTGCTTACTGGCTTGCTCAGCCTGCTTTCTTGTAAAATCTGGAATCACCAGCCCAGGAATGGCACCACTCACAATGGGCTGGGCCCTCTCCCATCAATTGCTAACATTAAGAATGTCTTTACAGGCTTGCCCACAGCCTGATCTTATGGAGGCATTTTCTTCATTGAGGTCCCTCCTCTCAGATGACTTTAGCTCATATCAACATAGCCTGATCAGTTTTGTTCATTGAGGTCCCTCCTTTCAGATGACTAGCTTGTATCAAGTTGACATAAAATTATCTAGCACACCGATCTTAGAAGGGTCTCACTCCATTGTCCACTTCTGGAAACTTCTCCTTCTCTTCTGCCCTGCTCTTATAAGGACACCTGTGATTTCACTGAGTTTATCTGAATATTCCAAGACACTCCTCCTTCCCAGGACTGCTATCGTAATCACATCCAAAACACCTTTTGCTGAATAAGGTGACAGTTACAGTGTTTGAGATTAGGACTTGGGCTCTCGGGGACACCATTCAGCCTACACATGGCTGCCAGGCAGTTACTGCAGTGTAGACACTTAGTTTTATTCTCTAAGGGAAAAGTGTGTTTCGTCTTGAAGATATTTGCTTAGAAAAAGCCCTCTTGTCACCAGAGTCCAAAACACGGATAGGCAAGACGACAACACGAACACAGCCAGGGGTGTATGCGTCACTGCGGCACAACACTGCCAAACCCGTCTGCTCAGATTCTTGTATTCGCTTTATTATTTTTGACTTAACTTTGAAGAAAGTTGTGATTTCCACATGGTCACTTTTATTAGTTATGTTTTTATCGCTATTGTCAGTTTTTAAAAATATGCTTTATAGTAAGTGGATACGGTGGGTCAGGAGGCTGAGACACAGGAATTGCCAGCTTAAGGCCAGGCTAGGCCACAGAGTGAATTCTGCACCAGCCAGACTCTGGAATGAGATCCTGTCTCAAAAATAATGTAATTCTTTAAATTTGGTTAATATTAATTCATCGATTTTACTTTGTGTAAAAATAAGGATAATTATAATTATGACAAGCTTTAGAAAAATGTTTTAATCTACTTCTAAAAAATACCCACAAAAGAAAAGTTGACTTCAAAGCAGCAACTAAAAACAAACTATAAAGAGACAAATGATGGGTGGCAACTACAAAATCACTGTCCTGTCACCAAAATACTGCCTTTCAAAGCAAACGAGCTGCAGAAAACTCAAATTTTAACTGAGTATCAGAAGTGTTGCCTTAAATCAAACTACTTAGTAGGGCATGGTGGCTCATGCCTGTAATGTCAGCACTCTGCAGCCCAGGCAAGGATAGCCTGGGCTACAGAGTGAAGTGCAGCTATCCAGGGTTAGAGGGTGATAGCCACATCTTCAAAACCCAAAACCAAAGCAAAACAAGGGAATTGTCTCCATGAAAGTTAAGAGACAGGTAGATTAAAGTTTATCATGAAGAAATAGTACTCAGTGCTCATAATTCAGTTTGTAGATGGGGAAGCAGCAGGCATGTTTCAAGAACCTTGAACTAGCTTTCCAGTAAAACTAAGAATAATTACAAAAGCCTCCCTACGGTCTGAAAAGGAGTCACTTCCTCACATTTGGGTGCTGAACTGGAAACTGTTTTTACGTTTTCAGGATCAAAGCCATGCTGGCCGCCAACAGTCTCTCACTGACTGGAGCTCTCTTGATGGGGTGCTCCAAACTCGGACCGTCACATATTCTCATCATCGCCGGCAGAAGTATATCAGGACTGTACTGTGGTGAGTGAGATGCACTCTAACGAAGGCGATGGGGGAAGTAAGAGTGAGCTGTGCTGCTGTATGCATCGCTGGCCACTCCAGTGATGTGACCTCTGCTTGTTTGAGCCCAGACAAATTATATAACTGGTTTTCTCTTTCCTAATCTATGAAATGACGGTGACAGTCACAGCTGCCTCTAAGGCAGCCACTCTCAACCTGTGGGTCGTGACCCCTCTGGGGTCACCGAAGACCATCGGAAAACGCAGCTATTTACATTATGATTTTAACAGTAGGAAAATTACAACTATGAAGTGGCAATGATAACAGTTTTATGGTTGGGGTCACCACAACATGAGGAACTGCATTAAAGGGTCGCAGCACTGGGAAGGTCAGGAACTGGAGGATATATGGGAAGTTTCCAGCACTGCACCAGATAGATAGTAAGTGAAATAATCACCAGCTGTTGCTACTCCTGTGCTGATCCAACAGCTGGAGATGCTCTCCTTCAGGCCCCAACCCTGCATTCCTGCCTGTGCTGTGGTGTCTTTCATGGGAGAGATCAGACCCCCTAGACTGATCTCTTAGACTATATTACCTAACCCTCTTGATTCCAGACACAGCTGCTCGGAGCAGTGGGACTGTGGTGTCCACAGAGAGAGGTTATTGAACAAAACATCTCGTGGATGCCTTCCTCCCCTCAACTTCATGTCTGAGGCAGAGGCCTAAAAAGTGATAGAAAAATTCAATTGCAAACAAATGGATAGATACCATACTTCTCAGTACAATTAACCCTTCATTCTGATGACTCTGCGCTGGCATTTTATCCAGTTTTTGTAAATTGGAATTGACCTCAAAGGTACAGACATCCATGAGGGGTAGGAAAAATTGGTGAGGGTACAAAATTTCTCTATAATTATTTCTAATTTTTACCTAAAGGAAAGATTATAATCCCATGTGTCTTCAATGATCAGTTGAAGCAAAAGTATAACTTAAATATTTCTTCTTGTTATTTTTTTTTTTCGAGACAGGGTTTCTCTGTAGCTTTGAAGCCTGTCCTGAAACTAGCTCTTGTAAACCAGGTTGGCCTTGAACTCACAGAGATCTTACCTGGCTCTGCCTCCCAAGTGCTGGGATTAAAGGCATGCGCCACCACAGCCTGGCTTGATCTCATTATTTTCACTGTTAATACAAACAACTAAAAATGAGAGTCAGGCAGATATAAAACCCACCACGGAGTCAGAGGGAATCAATTGTGGCGTCAGCTCTACTTTATACAGATTAGCTCAACCTCGGTTTTTTTTTTTTTATAAAAGATGAATAATAACACTATGAAATAGGTCCAATAATCTCTTTTGTCCTCTCTCTGTCTCTCTCTGTCTCTCTCTCTCTCTCTCTCTCTCTCTCTCTCTCTCTCTCTCTCTCTCTCACACACACACACACACACACTTTTTAATACAGTGTGGAAAATATTACTCTTATTTCAAAATTGAAAATAAATGCTATAAACATGTCATGCTATAGCATAAAGCTGGCCCTCCTGAGTGACTTGTACTGTCTACTGTCATTAAAGTCATGTCTCATTGCATTCTGAGTATTAAAGTTTGCCAGAAATAGAATTTAAATTCAAGTTCCTGTGACCTCAGACCTGGGAGCTTATTTCTGTCATTCTTTCCTGAAATATAGAGAAAGGGACAACTAGGTGACTTTTTCTTAGTCTATTTCCACAGGCTACAGGTAAGAGTCCCATGTGAGTTCTGCAGAGGTGCAAATGCCACATCACCCATGTAACATGTTTTTACAACATCTATATAATGTAGTGTGTTAAATTATATATTAAAAATACTTGACAAAAGTAACTTTTGTCAAAAGACCATCTATTTTCATTTAGAAGATGAGCATTCTCAAATAGGAAGCCAATAGTAAATCTTATTTTTAAATTTTTAAGAAAACACCAAACTCTGCAATTAGTGAATGTCTGGATATGCCACTGTTTACACCATACCTGATCCCCTGCATGTTTAAGAAAGCTACGGGAGGTCTAGAGTAACTGATGCTCAGTGGTTAAAAGCACTGACTATTCTTTCAGAGGACCCGGATTCAACTCCTAGCACCCACACAGCAGCTCACAAACCTTCTGAAAACTCCAGCTCCAGGGGATCTGATGTTGTTCTATGACCTCCATGGGCAATAGGCACACATCACATAAATGCAGGTAAAATAATCATACATATAAAATAAAATTAAATATATCTTTAAAAAATAAACCTTAGCCGGGCAGTGGTGGCACACGCCTTTAATTCCAGCACTCGGGAGGCAGAGGCAGGCAGATCTCTGTGAGTTCGAGGTCAGCCTGGTCTACAAGAGCTAGTTCCAGGACAGAAACCAAAAAGCTACGGAGAAACCCTGTCTCGAAAATCCAAAAAAAAAAAAAAAATAAATAAATAAAAAAAAAAATAAAATAAAACTATAGAAAAAAGCCAGAGAGATGGCACAGCAGTAAAAGCACCTGACATGGAGTTTAACAACCTGAGTTCAATTGAGGGGTACCATATGGAAAGGGAGAACAGACTCCCACAGGTTCCTCTCTGGTTTTTACAGGGACAGATGGACATGTGAGTGTGTGTGTGATGACTGTGCAGAAGAACACACTGAAGTTAGATATGGCTGCTGTGTTGTGCTGTACTTACATGTGCCTGGCATGTTGTGCAGTCACTCACACCAGGAGCTCACATGTAGCCCACTGGGCTTACCAGAGGCTCCCAATCTGCCCTTCTCAGAACTGTGCTTTAGTGACGAGGAGCATAGTGTTCTCTCCCCACTCTCTGTCCCAGCTGTCTCTCCTCTCTCTCTTCTCTCCCTTCCCCTTCTCTCACTCCTCTCTCTTCTCTCTTCTTTCTTTCTCTCTTTCCTCTTTTCTCTCTCTCCCTCCTCTCTCTTCTCTCTCTCTCCCCTTATCTTTCTCTCTTCTCCAGATGAAGTCAGATGTTCTGCTTTTCTTTCTTTAATCAAAGAACAGCATTAAATCTAGCAAAAAATAGTAAGAAGAATGGCCAGTACCTATGCTGCTAGGTCAAAGAAAGGGGCACGCAGATCTGCAGCACCTTAGAAACCAGAAACAAAGTGTTTATTTTTGTTTAATCTGGGCTGTTTCAACCTGTTTTGGGTGATCAGGCTTGAAGAGACTAAGAGGAACTGAGGATGTCACCAAAGATATTAATGAGATGAGAAAAGAAAAGGAAAAGGCAGCTACTGAGCAGAAAGTCTCCGTGATCCAGCTCTTCACAGACTCCAGCTACCGACAGCCCATCATTGTGTCTCTAATGCTGCACATGGCCCAGCAGTTTTCTGGAATCAATGGGGTATGTTTAAGACCTCTTAACATTGAGAGAGCAAAGGGAGGTGAGGTAGAAAGAAGCTTAGGCTTAAGTCATTGGAAGACATTTGTAAAAAACTGACATCAAATAGTCAAATACATGCTCAGTAGTAATTTATTTCCCTTGATTTGCTTCAATGGTTCTCAGAAATTAGCTTAATATTTTAAAATGCCAGCATTCAATAGAACTATGACTCTATTAAGAAGAAGGCAATAGGGCTGGCAGATCACTGAGTTCAGAGCCCCAACATGCATATACAAAGTATAGAGATAGATGTACAGATAGATAGATGATAGATCAATAGATAGATAGACAGATAGATAGATTCAAAATATATATTGACAGATAGATAGATGACAGATAGATGATAGATAGATAGATTCAAGATATATATCAATAGATAGATAGATGATAGATGATAGATAGATAGATAGATAGATAGATAGATAGATAGATAGATAGATTTACTTGCAATGGTAATTAGAACTGTTTTACACATTGGTGAAAATATAAAATTTTTATTACTTTTTGGTAACTATTAGGCAGCATCTATGCCAAAGCTGAATTTATATCAGACACTTAATCCAGTGATTCAAATTCTGGGCATAAATACTCACATTCTCCACCAAAATAACCACTAGAGTGTATGCCTGTCAGGAGTGGTAGAACACACCTTTATCCCAGCACTTGGATGGCAGAGACAGCTGGATCTTTATAAGTTTGAGGCTAGCCTGGTCTATATAGTGAGTTCTAGGTCAGCCAGGGCTACATAGAGAGATGCTGTCTCAAAAAAAAGCATATACCCAGCAAAACTATTCATAAATACCCTAAAAAATCAGTAGAAGAAGTAACTGAAGTATAGTAATGCAGGTATATCAGAATACCACATAGTAGTGGCAATGAGGTGTCCAAATGCACAGGGCAACAAGGATTCTTGTGGAGACAATGTTTAGGAAAAGAAGCCGGAACAAGAGAGCACGCATGATACAGTAACATCCAGTACAGGGCTTGGCAAATTCATCTCTCATGTCAGATGTTAGGTGAGCAGCTCTGGGAGGACGATGGATAAAGGGATAGAGGGGTTCTGCAGAGCCGGAAATGAGTTGGTCCTTAGCCCGAGCTCTCTTTAATCAGTTTTTAACATACAGGGGCTGTTCACTTGGTGTACCTGTTATAAGGTTATACATTAACAAAAAGTTTAGAAATTAAACAAATAAAGGGAATGAAGCAATGGAGTTCTCAGCCAAAGCCAAGAACTCTTAAGCAACCGGGAGCTTTAAATGCTGGAGGAAGGCTTGTCTGAGGAGAGGGTGAGGTAAACCTTATGGGATTCTAGGGACTATGGATCCACAAAAACTAAAAATAAGCAGCTGTATATCTTGGTTTCGGGACCTCATAGGGAGGCTCCCCTTAAGGCTGGCCTGTTCTGATTTTGCAGATATTTTACTACTCAACCAGCATTTTCCAGACAGCTGGGGTCAGCCAGCCTGTGTACGCCACCATTGGCGTTGGTGCCATCAACATGATCTTCACTGCTGTCTCTGTAAGTCACTACCCACAGGAGCACTCTGCATGCTCCTTGGCCCGGGAGTGCAGGTGGGATGGTGGCCTATGATTAAAAGTATCCACAGCTTCGTCCACATGCCCTGTGTGTGCACAGACAAGTGAGTGGTGGGGAAAGTCTTGTGCACACACTGGCTACTGCTCTAAGATGAGGCCAGCTGAGCTGGCGAGTCACTGGCCCTTCCGCTGTGGGTGGTGCCAGTAATCCTTTTATTTAGTGAATTAATAACTCACTGGCAAGACTTTCTTTCTCTATGAGACTGCATTCTGGCTCTTCTCTATTTAAACACCTCAGGGTCGGCTGATAACTTGCCATCATAGCAACACTGGGCACATTCCCGAGCTTCTCCTTGCCGGGTGGAGGGATTTCATCCTGGTATCTTGGGGAAAACACTGAAAAAAGCTAATAGATAACTAAGCTTGTCAACAGAATTAAACAAACTTGGCAGATTCCTATGATGTTAGCTCACTGGGCAGAACACAAGGAAATGGCTCCTGGTGATACATTCCGATATGTGTAATGGGAGTCTGGGTAGAATGATATAAAATATGAAATTTTATTATATTATCAGCTCCAAAAGAGAAGTTATTTACTCTCTTAAAGCCAAGGACTAGTTTAATATTTTGACATAATCAGAAGTAGTACAAAGGCTTCTAACTAATGAAATCTGCTCAAAACGAGACAAACTCAACTGATTCTCACCTTTGAATACAGCATGTTCAAAATGCTTTTGAGTTTCAATGTTGGTCATAACACTATACTCAACTTATTTTGTTCACTTGTTTTTTCTCTGTACATGGACTTTATTATCCTGGGGTGGTCAGTAAGTTACATCCTGAATCCCCAGACCGCATTGCCCAGTGCTAGATCGTGGAGACCCAGAAGAGTGTGAACTAAAGAGAATGCCCTGTCTCCAGACTCCACTTCAGAGACAGACCGGGGCAAGCCAAAGGCTGCTTCAGTCCCTAAAGGCCATTCCTGGGCCTCCATCCAAGGCACTCTTAGTCCTTTTGTCTCCTGCAAATGGACATGTTATTAAAATGCATTGCTTAAAAGAGCATTTGCTATATTAAGCATCAAGTTGTTTAACCCAAATCCTAAGAAAAAAATGTGCAGAATTTTATTTCTTCCCTCGTACCCACACTCATTTGAATGGAGGAGCAGTTTAATTGATAATTATTGTAAATTATAAATATAACATACACCTTCATTGTTTTGAATATGGAGCATTTTTATTTGTTCTTTTTTAACAAAAGTCTTAAAATAGATGACTGACAAACAAAGGAAATCAGCTCTAATCACGTCATCAGAATGCCACAACTAAAGAAAGCATTGTAGTTTTTATGTAGGTTTCCCAAAAACTAGTGGTCGTAGACATCTGTGATCCTAGCATTCAGGAGGAAAAGGGGGGTGGATCTCAAGTCCAAGTACAGCAAGGCTCCACATCGAGACACTGCAGCACACCGAACCATATCACAACACAACAAAGGACACTGGTTTTGTGTCCCTGAACTTGAAAACAATGTCCATACTGATGCGTGCGGAAAGAATCAGCATGCGTGGCTTTGTTTCCCAGGAGCAACATAAATCATCTAACCTATTTTTCCTGCGTACTTGAGAAACAGAGGCGCTCCCAATTACACTCTGAATGATGTCCAGGCTCTATGGCTATGGCTTTCATCCACAGAGATGAGCTGATGGAGGGGTGCTTATGATCTTGAGAAAAAAACAAAACAGGAAGGAAGATGGGGAGTTGAGGCAGGATGGCTCTGGGAGCAAAGCAGGGGCTGCCTAGCTCCAGCAACGCACCAGGACCTGAGAGATGCACAAACTGAAGCACAGATGAGGACAGTGATCCAGCAGATGGCCCAGTGGTTGGCCATGATCCTCTGCTGCTCATGTGCTTTGGAGAGTCACCTAGCTTCCGGGAGAGAATGCAACTCAATTTCCAACACACATATTTTTAGTTTTTATTATCCAGTTAATATTTTTCATTGACAGAAGATGCAGATAATCCTGTGGAAATATTCCTGTTTTCTCATACCCTGATAATACTATGTCAACATCATATATCGTCCCTCCTGCTTTGAAAGAATCAAAATGTATAAGAGAACAGATGGTTCGGCGGTTAAAAGCACAGACTACTTTTCCGGAGGGCCTGAGTTCAATTCCCAGCACCCACATGGCAGCTGACAATCATCTCAATCTCCAGTTCCCAGGGACATGATGCCCCCACACACACCTGCACGCACTGTAGGGGTGTGGTACACAGACATAAAAGCACATATAAAGCACCACACATGTAAAGAAACACATAGGAACGCTTTTCTTGCTTTCTTCTTAGTAATTAAATGTAGGCTCTTGGCTTGTCACCATTTCTAGAGTGATCTGAAACACCGATCTGAGTGCCTCTGAGATAAAAAGGGCTTTTACTGCAGATAAGTGCTCCACAGATGTCTGCAGGCCCAGAGCTCTGCATGCTACTGGTGTTGGTTTGCTGTTGGCTTACTTAGTTTGATGAACACAGCCAGTTTACTCACCAAGTAGTAAACTATGGTGTGTGTGTGTGTGTGTGAGCGCGCGTTTGTGTGTGCGTGTGTGTCCAGTGTTGACAAGATCCCATGAGTCACGCTTCTGTGTGTGTACAGTGTTGACAAGATCCCATGGGTTAGACTGTAGTGTGTGTGTGTGTGTGTGTGTGTGTGTATGTGTCCAGTGTTGACAATTTCCCAAGGGTCACACTCATGTATGTGTGTGTGTATGTCCAGTGTTGACAAGATCCCAAGGATCACACTCGTGTGTGTGTGTGTCTGCCCAGTGTTGACAAAATCCCATGGGCCAGACTCTAGTCAGAAAATGATGATCTTGATTCAAAGATTCCTAGCTCAAAGAACGGTGGCAGGTCTCCTCAGTCAGAATGAAGAAGCACTCTAACATCTTGCTGTGATGTCCTCTCTTTCCAAATACACAGTTTATCCCCACAAAAGGTACATATACGCACACCCTGGATATACAGAGCTCACTGATTTGGTGCATTGACCAAATTCTCTGTACAGCAATCAAATGCACTTAGCAGCAGGTAAACCGTCATAACTTGACTTAACTAAGCCCTGAAAGGTTGGATAAGAACGGCTGACACCTGAACAGTTGAGCTGTCTCAGATGTCTGTGGCATAGGGACTCTTGTAATGATTACATCAGCATGTGAGAAACTGGGGTCACCTTTTTCTCTGTAGCACAGCAGGTTCTTCTCCTTTCTTTGGTGATGTTTGGGTTGAATCCAGGGCCTGTGCATATGAGGAAAGTAGTCTACCACTGAGCTACCACCCCAGCCCTGGGAAATGGAGATCTTTCACAGCGTCATGGCAGAGATATTCTCTTAGGAAGCACCAGGATGTACAGCCTCTCACTACTGTATTCAGAAGGATGGCCCTAGAGTGTTGGGGACACTCTAGTCTATACCAAGACTGAACTTCTCAAATCCATATGGCCAAATGAAGCCAATGTTTAATTACCACTGTCAACCGAGGCTAGCACTGCCATTACACACAAGTGTCGTCTGTTGCATGTCTGTAAAAGGGGGTCACAGTACTGCCTTCATCCCACTACATACATTAGAACAAACTCCTTAGTGGGCAAGTGTGCAAGCACGAAGACAACAGAATACTGAGCTGATGTGTGAACTTCCACAGGTACTGCTTGTGGAGAAAGCTGGGAGGCGGTCCCTGTTTCTAGCTGGAATGATTGGGATGTTTTTCTGTGCCATCTTCATGTCTGTGGGACTTGTGCTGCTGGTAAGTTTGGTACCTGGGCTAGTAGTTTTTTTTTAACCACAGGAAAACATCTCTGGCTTCCAAGTTAAAGAGTTCTGTACATAGCAAGTGCATGAGACTGACTTACTAATTAAGGGAGAGGGGAAATGTCAAGCAAAGGGAACTATGTTCTTGGAGTGAGAGATGTAAGTACCAGGATGCCACCTGCCATTCGGGGCAGCTGCATGGGTGGTTGCCTGCTTGTGTAACCATGGGCCGTACCTGACCCCCCCCCTCCATCCTACCTACGTGCTCATCTTGCACATGGGGAGTCAAACCTTGTCTGGGCATCTTGGTAGGAAGACTTAAGCATTCTGGGTCTTCTTGCTTGTCACAGGGAAAGATTAACTATAAAACAAAACCCCAAAAGCCCTAATGCAAGGGATTGGCTGGGCAAGGGCTCCCAATACAGAAGCAAGATTTGGGGGCTCAGTGGTTAAGAACACTGCCTGCTCTTCTGAAGGTCCTGAGTTCAGTTCCCAGCAACCACATGGTGGCTCACAACCACCTGTAATGAGATCTGGTGCCCTCTTCTGGCTTGCAGGGATACATGCAGGCAGAATACCAAGAATACTGTATACATAATAAATAGATTT
>CADCXT010001314.1:0-46408 GCA_902806775.1 Microtus agrestis | reverse complement strand
TTCTTTCTACTTCTTTTGTCTTTTTCCTTTCTTTTCTTCCTTTCCTATGTTCTGCCCTTCAATGATATGAGTCTGAAGCATCAAGCACCCACCCCTATCCTCCCTGAAGTCTCTGAAGTCAGGGTGCATCCTTTATAACTCTGAATAAGGCTTAGAAAGCTTTCCGCTGGGTCACCTTGTGCAGAGGAATCCAGGTAACTTCTGAGAGACATGCACCACCTTCCTACAGAAAGAAGGGAGGACTGACTGACTAACTAATACCTACAGAGGGGGAAACTCAAGTCTGGTATTACATAAATTGCTTGGACAAAGTCTCATCTGTCAGTCACTTCCTGAGTGATGGAAGGAACAAAGCAAAGCAGGAAAAAAAGGAAGGACCAGAATTATCTCTCCTTTTGTGTCCATTGTACACTCTTCTCATGCTCTGGTGAATAGTGTCATTTAAGTTCACCGTGTCCCTTTCCTGTGGCTCTAGATCAAGGAATCAGTTTGTGTGTTTGTGTTGGTCTATCTAGGAGAAGCACCACAGCAGTTGCATACTGATTGAAAAATTTGATTTTTAGGAAAAGATTTTTCATATCTGTGAGTGGTCTCTCCATAGCCATTCATCTCTCCTTAAACTTGAGTATAGGAATGAATGATCCCTCCCTCCCTCACTCTTCACGGGAATGAGTGTCTGCTCTTGCATTGATGGCTCCCCTGTGGGAACCCCAGTTCTCAGCGTCTCCAGCCCAACCTGTCACATGCTGACCACACATTTGCAAGCTTGGGATATATTTTGTTGAAATATTTGGGACTTTGTTCTGACAGGACACACTCACTCACAATCTCTCCTCATTACACCCACACAGTGTAACAACTTTGTGGTTCCTCCATAATGTGCTTATTTCTGTCAGGGAACTGAAAGCAAGCCAGCCAGCCATCCAGCCATCACTATCTTTCCTTGTTTCTCAGTTTGTTCTTATATTCTGTCTCTCTCTCCCCCCATCTCTTCCTTTAAAAAATTATTTATTTTTACCTTATGTGCATTTGTGTTTTTGCCAGGGCTCTCAGGCTGCTGAATTACAGACAGCTGTGAGCTGCCATGTAGATGCTGGGAATTGTATCTAAACTATCTCTCCAGCCGGACATGAAATATCTCTCTATATAGCCCTGCCAGGAAAACTTTCAAAGTTCACTCTGCCACCTGAGTAAATGTGTTATGCTTCCTTTTATTGTATATTTAGTTTTTGTTTTATTTGTGTGTTTGTGTTTGTGTGTGTGTGTGTGACAGAGAGAGACAGAGAGAGAGAGAGAGAGAGAGAGAGAGAGAGAGATTCATTATGAAACCAAAAGTCAGCGAACTTTGTATTTATTTGTTCATCCATCAATATATTTGCTTACTTGCTTACTCACTCTGAGGTAATTCAGTAAGTAGCAGACTTACTGAATTAAGTCTTCTATTATTTATTTATTTGCAGTACAAGACTTAATTCAGTAGGAATGATCAGAATGGTAGGGTATCCTTGGGCAAAGAGTAAGATAACATGGTGACTTTAACTTCTGAGAGGGAGCTTTCTGGCAAGATGTGAAACAACAGTTTCAAGTGCCTGCTTTCCACAAGTCCTTTTCCAAGGTCAGGCATTTTTTAGTTGAGCAAGGGTCTCCATTCATTCCCTTTGAGGAACTTTTAGGCCCTGACATTAACATCTGACTGGTGCCTATTGTGAAGGCCAATGGGACACTCCTCAGCCCCTCCCTGACCTGAGGACCCGTGAAGCCACACCCCCCCAAGTTCACAGGAGGCCACTTTTAATCTAACTAACTAACTAACTAACTGTACAGCATAAAATGTGGAATCTCAGTGAAATGCTGTTGGCAGCCATTCGATGAATTTATGCTCATCTCAGATGAGATCCTGTCCAGCAGGGATATCTCAGATCAGATCCTGACCAGCAGGGATATCTTCCTTCTGTGTTTCTTCTTCTTTTGCATGTTGCAGTCAGTTGCCACTCAGAGTCAAGTTCCCTTAAGTTTAGCCTTCCCTACGTGCTCGTTCATGTCAGAGGACTCAACCCTCATCCTCCGAGTCCTCCTGGACTAATTTCTCATATTACTGAGGATGAATATCTGTTCAGGAGGGGGGGAAGGGTCGGTCATTCGGTGAAGGAAGTAGTGAAAAGATTTTAATGAAGCAGAGAAGTGCATCCTCTATAGCTCTGAGTAAGGCTTAGAAAGCTTTCCCCTGGGTCACCTTGTGCATAGGAAACCAGGTAACTTCTGAGAGACATGCACCACCTTCCTACAGAAAAAAGGGAGGACTGACTGACTAACTAATACCTACAGAGGGGGAAACTCAAGTCTGGTATTTCATATCTTGCTTGGACAAAGTCTCATCTGTCTGTCACTTCCTGAGGGAAGGAAGGAAGGACCAGAATTATCTCTCCTTTTGTGTCGTTTTTACACTCTTCTCAAGCTCTGATGATTATTGTGTTTCAAGATCGCTGTGCCCCCTTCCTGTGGCTCTAGATCAAAGAATCAGTTTGTGTGTGTGTGTGTGTGTGTGTGTGTGTGTGTTGCTCTATCTAGGAGAAGCACCACAGCAGTTGCATACTGATTGAGAAATTTGATTTGTAGGAAAAGATTTCTCATATCTGTGAGTGGTCTCTCCATAGCCATTCATTTTTCCTTAAACCTGAGATTAGGAATGAATGATCCCTCCCTCCCTCACTCTTCATGGTAATGAGTGTCTGCTCTTGCATTGAGGGATCCGCTGGTTGAACCCCAGTTCTCAGCATCTCCAGCCCTACCTGTGAGATGCTGACCACACATTTGCAAGCTTGGGATATATTCTGCTGAAGTTTTGGGATAATGAATTTCATCAACTGTGGGACTAACTTTGTTCTGAGAGGACACACTCACTCACAATCTCTCCTCATTATACCCACATAGTGTAACAACTTTGTGGTTCCTCCATAATGTGCTTATTTCTGTCAGGGATCTGAAAACAAGCAAGCCAGCCAGCCAGCCAGCCAGCACTATCTTTCCTTGTTTCTCAGTTTGTTCTTATATTCTGCCTCTCTCCCCCCAATCTCTTCCTTTAAAAAAATTATTTATTTTTATCTTATGTGCATTTGTGTTTTTGCCATGGCTCTCAGGCTCCTGGAATACAGACAGCTGTGAGCATCCATGTATGTTCTGGGAATCCAACCTAAAGTATCTCTGCAGCCCGACATGGAACATCTCTCTATATAGCCGAGCCTGGAAAACTTTCAGAGTTCACTCTGCCCCCTGAGTAAACGTGTTATGCTTCCTTTTATTGTATATTTAGTTTTTGTTTGTTTGTGTGTGTGTGTGTGTGTGTGTGAGAAGGAGAGAGAGAGAGAGAGAGAGAGAGATTCATTATGAAACAAAAAGTCATCCACATAATTGCTTACTTCCTTACTCACTCTTAGTTAATGCAGGAAGTAGAAGACTTAGTGAATTAGGTATTCTGTTATTTATTTATTTGCAGTGGAAGACTTAATTCAGTAAGAATGATCAGAATGGTAGGGTATCCTTGGGCAAAGAGTAAGATAACACGGTGACTTTCCCTTCTGAGAGGGAGCATTCTGGTTAGATGTGATACCACAGTTTCAAATGCCTGCTTTCCACAAGTCCTTTTCCAAGGTCAGGCATTTTTTAGGTGAGCAAGGGTCTCCATTCATTGCCTTTCAGGAACTCTCAGGCCCTGACATTAACATCTGACTGGTGCCTATTGTCAAGGCCAATGGGACACTCCTCAGCCCCTCCCTGACCTGATGTGACCTGAGAAGCCACACCCCACCCCAGTTCACAGGAGGCCCCTTTTATTCTAACTAACTAACTAACTAACTAACTAACTAACTAACTAACTAACTGTAGAGCATAAAATGTGGAAACTATTCTCAGTGAAATGCTGTTTTCAGCCATTTGATGAATTTATGCTCATCTTAGATCAGATCCTGTCCATCAGGGATATCTTCCTTCTGTGTTTCTTCTTCTTTTGTATGTTGCAGTCAGTTCAGATGTGCTGGTATATGGTGAGAGAGAGAGAGAGAGAGAGAGAGAGAGAGAGAGAGAGAGAGAGAGAGAGAGAAATGGAATTTCTTTTTATTTAATTGAAGACTTTTAATTATTCAGCTATTTCCTACCTTATTTATCAGCACATTTATTATTACCAATGAGCACCTTCCTCTGAAAACTTTGGAACCCCCCATCTGTACATATCATGCACGTGCGTGCATATGTGTGTGTGCGAGCGTGTGTGCATCCCATCTATCTATTTATCTATCTATCATCATCTATCTATCCATTTATCAAATACCATTTCAGGAGCTGCTCTGCTGACACTCACCCAGAAGCATTGAGATAACCAGTGACAGTCAGGAGACTGAAAGAAAGAAGGAAGGAAGGAAGGAAGGAAGGAAGGAAGGAAGGAAGGAAGGAAAGATGGAAGAAAGAAGGAAATAAATGATCCACATTTCAAAAGAAAGAAAAATATTTAAAAAGTAAAAAAAAATAAGAAAGTAAGTAAATACCTACCTAAAAATAGACAAAGAGGAAACCGGTTTTAAGCTCCTACACTAATGCTACCCATCCAGAGCGATCAGGGAGTGCCTCCCTTCCAGGCAGGTCTCAAGGTTCCCTGTAAGGTAGCTCGGGCACCTATAGCTGGTGCTCCAGGGCATCCAGTGGTCTCCTGGACCCAGCGCTGCCTCCCACGTCATTCCGCTCGTCTCCGGATATCTGGGCTACCAAGCGGCCCTGCTTAGGTGCTGAGGAGTTCCATCTGGACGGACTACAACCCAGAGTGGCATCCGAGTTGTGGTGCTGAGGAGTTCCATCTGGACAGGTCGGTTCCTGCTTCTACACCTAAGAGATACACTCAGAGAGTCAGACACAGCAAAGACTGGACCAAGACACCAGTCCTCTCCTGGCTCCATTTGAAGGAAGAGATGGGAAGGCACCAATGGAAGAATTCCCCCAACAACCCGAAAGGCAACATGTCATCACCAGAATCCAGGGATCACAAAATAAGAAGAATTGTACACCCTACTCCAGAAGAATTAGAAGAAATCGACTCAAAAGTGAATTATATGAAAATAATAGAAGACCTTAAACAGGAGGTGAAAAACTGCCACAAACAATTAGAGATGACAAACAAAAAGGTAGAGGAAATGAATAAATCGCTCAAAGATACCCAAAAAAACCAAGAGAAACAAGAAAATCCAATCAAAGAGATAAGAGAAGCGGTTCAAAACTTGAAGAATGAAATGGAAGTAATGAAGAAAACACAAACTGAGGGAAGGATGGAGATGGAAAATCTGGGTAAACAAACGGGATCTACAGAGACAAGTACTACAAACAGGATACAAGAGATTGAGAAAAGAATCTCAGACGCTGAAGATACCATAGAGAAAATAAACGCACTGATCAAAGAAAACAGCAAATCCAACAAGCTCTCATCACAAAACATTCAGGAAATCTGGGACACAATAAAAAGACCAAACCTAAGAATAATTGGAGTCGAAGATGGAGAAGTGCAGCTCAATTGTCCAGAAAATATATTTAATAAAATTATAGAAGAAAACTTTCCCAAACTAAAGAAAGATATACCTATAAAGATTCAAGAAGCATAGAGAACACCAAATAGGCTGGATGAAAAAAGAACGTCCCTCGCCATATAATAATCAAAACACAAAGCATACACAATAAAGAATGAATATTAAGGGCTGCAAAGGAAAAAGGCCTAGTTACATATAAAGGTAAACCTATCAGGCTTACACCTGACTACTCTATGGAAACCATGAAAGCCAGAAGGTCCTGGATAGATGTACTGCAGAAGCTAAGAGATAATGGATGCAAGCCAAACTACTATACCCAGCCAAGCTTTCGTTCACTATAAATGGAGAAAACAAAATTTTCCAGGATAAAAACAAATTTAAACAATATGTAGCCACAATTCCAGAGTTACAGCAAGTATTAGAAGGAAAATCACAAACCAAGGAGCCCAATAATGACCACAATAACTCAAACATCTAGAGTCCCTTCACCAGTGCAACTCAAAAAAGGCAAACAAACTCTATGACTAAAAATCTGACCGGATTTAACAACCACTGGTCATTAATATCCCTTAATGTCAATGGACTCAACTCACCTATAAAAAGGCACAGGCTAAGAGATTGGATACTCAAACAGCATCCAACATTCTGCTGTTTACAAGAAACACACCTTAACCACAAAGACAGGCACCTACTTAGAGTAAAGGAATGGGAAAAGGTTTATCAAGCAAATGGTCCTAAGAAACAAGCAGGTGTGGCCATACTAATTTCTAACAAAGTTGACTTCAAACTTAAATCAATCAGAAGAGATGGAGAGGGATATTTTATACTCATAACAGGAACAATTCCTCAGGAGGAAGTCTCAATCCTGAATATCTATGCCCCTAATATAAAAGCACCCACGTACATAAAAGAAACATTACTAAAATTCAAGGATGCCATGAAACCGCACACACTAATAGTAGGAGATTTCAACACTCCTCTTTCACCAACGGACAGGTCCATCAGACAGAAACCTAACAGAGAAATAAGAGAATTAATGGAGGTAATGAATCAAATGGACTTAACAGACATCTATAGATCATTCCACCCAATAGGAAAGAATATACCTTCTTCTCTGCAGCTCATGAAACCTTCTCGAAAATTGACCACATGCTCAGTAACAAAGCAAACTTACACAGTTACAAAAAATATTTGTAACCTCCTGTGTCTTATCAGATCACCATGGACTAAAGTTAGAATTCAACAACAAGGCTACACCCAGAAAGCCTACAAACTCATGGAAACTGAACAGTCAACTATTGACCCACACCTAGATCAAAGAAGAAATAAAGAAAGAAATTAAAGTCTTCCTTGAATTCAATGAAAATAAAGAAACAACCTACTCAAACATATGGGACACTATGAAAGCAGTCCTAAGGGGAAAGTTCATAGCCCTAACTGCCCACATAAAGAAAACTGAGAAAGCATACATTGGAGACTTAACAGTCCACCTGAAAGCTCTAGAAAAAAAGAAGCAGACTCACCTAGGAGTAGTAGAAGATTGGAAATAGTCAAAATGAGGGCAGAAATCAATAAAATAGAAACACAGAAAACAATCCAAAGAATCAATGAAACAAAAAGCTGGTTCCTGGAGAAAATCAACAAAATTGATAAACCCCTATTGTAACTAATCAAATGGCAGAGAGAGAATATGCAAATTAATAAGATCAGAAATGAAAAGGGGGACATAACCACAGACATAGAGGAAATTCAGAGAAACATTAGATCTTACTACAAAAGCCTGTATGCCACAAAACTGGAAAATGCAAAAGAAATGGACATTTTTTTAAATAAGTACCATATACCAAACCTAAATCAGGACCAGGTGAACAATTTAAATAGACCTGTGAGTCGCGAAGAATTAGAAGCTGTTATCAAAAACCTCCCTACCAAAAAAAGTCCAGGACCAGATGGTTTCTATGCGGAATTCTACCAGAACTTCCAAGAAGACCTAATACCTATACTCCTTAATGTATTTCACAATATAGAAACAGAAGAGTCATTGCCAAATTCCTTTTATGAAGCTACAGTTACTCTGATACCAAAGCAACACAAAGACTCAACAAAGAAAGAGAATTACAGGCCAATCTCACTCATGAACATCGACGCAAAAATCCTCAACAAAATACTGGCAAACTGTACACAAGAACACATTAGAAAAATTATCCATTATGATCAAGTAGGCTTCATCCCAGAGATGCAAGCCTGTTTCAACATACGAAAATCTATCAATGTAATACACCATATAAATAAACTGAAAGAAAAAAACCATATGATCATTTCATTAGATGCTTAAAAAGCTTTTGAAAAAATTCAACATCCCTTTATGATAAAAGTCTTGGAGAGATTAGGGTTACAAGGGTCATACTTATATATAATAAAAGCTATTTAAAGCAAAGAGACAGCTAACATCAAACTAAACGGAGAGAAACTCAAAGCCATCCTGCTAAAATCAGGAACACGACAAGGCTGACCACTCTCTCCATACTTCCTCAATATAGTGCTTGAAGTTTTAGCAATAGCAATAAGACAACATAAGGGAATCAAGGGGATTCGAATTGGAAAGGAAGAAGTTAAACATTCGTTATTTGCAGATGATATGATAGTGTACATAAGCGACCCCAAAAACTCCACAAAAGAACTCCTACCGCTGATAAACACGTTTAGTAATGTGGCAGGATACAAGATCAACTCCAAAAAATCAGTCACCCTCCTATACACAAAGGATATGGAAGCAGAGAGGGAAATAAGAGAAGCTTCTCCTTTCACGATAGCCACAAACAGCATAAAATATCTTGGGGTAACTCTAACCAAAGAAGTGAAAGATCTATTTGACAATAACTTTAAGGCATTGAAGAAAGAAATTGAAGAGGATCCCAGAAAATGGAAGGATCTCCCTTGCTCTTGGATTGGGAGGATCAACATAGTAAAAATGGCAATCCTACCAAAGGCAATCTATAGATTCAATGCAATCCCCATCAAGATCCCATCAAAATTCTTCACGGATCTTGAAAGGACAATAACCAACTTTATATGGAAAAACAAAAAACCCAGGATAGCCAAAACAATCTTACACAATAAAGGAACCTCTGGAGGCATTACCATCCCTGACTTCAAACTCTATTACAGAGCTTCAGTAATGAAAACAGTGTGGTACTGGCATAAAAACAGAGAAGTCGACCAATGGAATCGTATAGAAGACCCGGATTTTAACCCACAAACCTATGAACACCTCATTTTTGATAAAGGTGCTAAAAGTATACAATGGAAGAAAGAAAGCATCTTCAACAAATGGTGCTGGCACAAGTGGATGTCAACCTGTAGAAGAATGAAAATAGACCCATATCTATCACCATGCACAAAACTCAAGTCCAAATGGAACAAAGACATCAATATCAATCTAAACACACTGAACCTGATAGAAGAGAAAGTGGGAAGTACCCTCAAACAGATGGGCACAGGCGATCGCTTCCTAGGTATAACCCCAGCAGCACAGTCATTAGGGGCAACATTGAATAAATGGGACTTACTGAAACTTAGAAGGTTCTGTAAAGCAAAGGACACTGTTACTAAGACAAAAAGGCAACCCATTGACTGGGAGAATATCTTCACAAACCCCGCAACAGTCAAAGGCCTGATCTCCAAAATATATAAAGAACTCAAGAAACTAGACTTTAAAATGCTAATTAACCCAATTAAAAAATGGGGCACTGATCTGAAGAGAGAATTCTCAACAGAAGAAGTTCAAATGGCCAAAAGACACTTAAGGTCATGCTCAGCTTCCTTAGCGATCAGGGAAATGCAAATCAAAACAACATTGAGATATCATCTTACACCTGTCAGAATGGCTAAAATCAAAAACACCAATGATAGCCTTTGCTGGAGAGGCTGTGGAGAAAGGGGTACCCTCATCCATTGCTGGTTGGAATGCAAACTTGTACAACCACTTTGGAAAGCAGTGTGGCGGTTTCTCAGGAAATTCGGGATCATCCTACCCATGGACCCAGAAATGACACTCTTTTTAATATACCCACGGGAGGCCCGATCATATGACAAGGACATTTGTTCAACTATGTTCATAGCAGCATTATTTGTAATAGCCAGATCCTGGAAACAACCTAGATGCCCTTCAATGGAAGAATGGATGAAGAAAGTGTGGAATATATACACATTAGAATACTACTCAGTGGTAAAAAACAATGACTTTGCGAATTTTGCAAGCAAATGGATGGAAATAGAAAACACTATCCCGAGTGAGGTAACACAGACCCAAAAAGATGAACATGGGATGTACTCACTCATAATTGGTTTCTAGAGAAAAATAAAGAAACTTCATCTGACGATGGATGGAGATAGAGACAGAGACCCACACTGGAGCCCCGGACTGAGCTCCCAAGGTTCTAATGAGGAGCAGGATTAGGGAGAATATGAGCAAAGAAGTCAGGACCACAAGGCGTGCACCCGCCCACGGAGACAGTGGGGCTGATCCATTGGGAGCCCACCAAGTCCAGCTGGACTGTGACTGAAAAAGCATGGGACAAAACCGGTCTCCTTGAATTTGGCAGACAATGAGGCCTGCTGAGAAGCCAAGGACAATGGCACCAGGTTTTGATCCTACTTCATGTTCTGGCTTTGTGGGAGCCTACCCAGCCTGGATGTTCACATTCGTAGACCAGGTTTGAGGGGGGAGGACTTTGACCTTCCCACAGGGGAGGGAACCCTGACTGCTCTTCAGTCTGGATATGGAGGGGGAAGAGGGGGGAAGTGGGGGAGGAGTGGGAGGAGGGGGACGTAAATGGGAGGCGGGGAGGAGGCAGAAATTTCTTTTTTTCCAATAAAAAAGGAGGATAGCTTACAAACGTTTGGTTGGATGTCCAATGGTTAAAGCTCTAGTTATAATATTCTTATGGGAGACCTTGAGATGCTAGGTAAAATTCTTACAAAAACAGTTTCCAATAGAGAGCTTAAAACAGCTGCCTAACAGGTACTCAAGCAGGTTAAGTATAAATCAACAGATAAAGTATACAATAATCAAAAAATACAGTATATTAATTATAATTCAGCTATGGCTAGCGTGTATATCAAATGTAAAACTTATTCTACAACAGTTTTATAAAAGCTGCTGCTTATGGCTAAATCTTCTCAGTTTTGCTAGTTAAGATATAAAACTCTTAATTTAAACCAGTAGCCTGTCTGAGATAAAAGGATAGGATAGATTCTGGAAAATGGTTTAACAAAATATTGACTATGATCAATGTTTCTTATACTAAACAGTAGATTCATTGATAATTTTAAAATTGAATCCTGGACAATTGCCTTTGCTAAATTCAAAGTCCATAAACAATGCTCTATTCCCAGATCATTGCTACAATTTATGCACCTGTACTTTGCTAATGTTATAGCAAAAAATCCCTTAAAGGATTTTATGCTAAATTTTACAAATGGCTCTTCCAATGGAGGAACTGCATATATGGCTAATAATAATAAAAATTATGGAGCATAACAAGGCTCCTTCAAAGCAACTCATAAAAGTTGCCAGCAGATCCTGATGCAAAAGGATCTGGCTTGATGACAACAAGCTGAGCTTTACTAAGACAAGGTGAAAAAGCCCTTGCAATGCATCATGAAAAATCCGACCTGTATATATATTCAGGGTCCAGGATGTGTTTGTGCTTTTTTTACAGAAAGAAAATAAAATCTCGATGTGATGTCGAGGCTGTGGACACAGAGGAGTTCCAGACTTCCAGAGGTGATTGAGGAGAGGTCATTGGTCCTGTCTTCCCTGCCCCCAAGGAAAGGAGTGCCTGCTGAGAAAACCAGCTACACCACTCTGCAGGGTGTCATCCAGCCTCCAGAGTCCAGGGAGACTCGGCAGACATAAGGGCAGGATGTGCTTCATGTAGCTGAATCCAGCTCGCCTCACCCATGTTCCCCCACCTGTCCTGGAGCACAAATGCTAAACTGCTTCTGCAGGTTGAACTCTGGTCTGCTTTGGAGCTGAGTTGCAGACTAAACTTCAGACTGCTTTAAACTTTGGGACACAGAACTCATTTTAATTAAAATATTAACCTCTCTTCACTTAAGAAGGGGGAAAATTGGGGGTTCCTGTCACTGTTGCTCAGAGACTGGAACTGGTGGTATTTGATAACAACAATGTATGTCATTGTACTCCTACTGAAATTGAGCTAATGATATCTGTAACTGTTTATAGATGTTCGGAAAAGTTTGACACATGCTGTAAAGTGTTTGGGTTTAATGCATATGTTAAAAATTTTAGATTTTTATCCCTTTTACACTGCCCAAACTTTTGGCAGGCAGCACATGTAACTTTATGTGGAGTAGGCACTTAGGAAGGAGGACATACCATAGGCCAGACTAAAAGGTGAATACTGGATTTGGAAAAAGTCCTTTCTTCTTGTCTGGAGATGGAGTTATTGGTGCCAAAATTATATCATTATATCTTTTGTTTGAGGAGCTCCTCAGAGTCTTTTCATTAATGATAGACACAGGGGCCCAATGACGGGAGTTAGTGTGGATCCTCGCCTGAATAGCACACCATACAGAGGTTGTAGAAACTGGCTCAACATGGCATGGTAAAGGTATGAGGGCACTCTCCACATGGC
Organism: Microtus agrestis; assembly: GCA_902806775.1. Taxonomy (NCBI): domain Eukaryota; kingdom Metazoa; phylum Chordata; class Mammalia; order Rodentia; family Cricetidae; genus Microtus; species Microtus agrestis. The sequence goes on along the minus strand of CADCXT010001314.1, from coordinate 34,182 downwards.
CTAAGACAGGGTGCCCTGTGATCTGTTTACTTAAATCCTGCTAGATGCCCTTTATTTGAGGAGCTCCAAGGACAGGCGACTTATGTCAGGATAATCCCCCTACCTAAGACAGGGCCCTGGGAACCCTAGGACAGGTAAGGGGGAAAGTAAAAAGGCCTGGTCCCCACTTGACCTAAGAATCTTCAGGCACCCCTCTGTTCCCAGGAGAGGTAAACTGCTTCTCCACTCGAGAGGAGGGTCTCTCCTTATCTCAGTACCTTCTCCTTTAGATCTGACACCAGGGTTGACTCTGACGGGTGCTCTCCACGTAATAACTACCTGTCTTTATATAAGAGAAAGGGAGAATCTGTTGGGAGCCGTTTTCCCCTAAAAATCATTATAGGAACCATCACCCTGGGGAGTCTGCAGGGAACCCCACACCCATAATTGTGCTAAGAATAGTTCTATTGCCCCACACCCAATTAAAGCTGTTAATGGAAAAAAATAAATAAATAAAAATAGACAAAGAACGAATAAATGAATAAAAATAAGTAATAATTGGAATATTCAAAAATTAAATAAATGTGCAGATATACAGATATATGAATCATTCAATCCATAAAAGACAAAACATGGAAACTGGTCAACCCACCCACGTTCACTCAGTCACCCCACCCAAAGCAGGAGAAAGGTCTCTGTCCAGCAGGGCCTTCTTCTTTCCAAGTTGCAGTCAGTCAGATATATGGGCAAACAGAAAAGAAAGCAATTATTTTCCACTTGAACAGTTTTAATAGTATTCGAATGAATTAATAATCAGCTATTTATTCCCAGCCTTATTTATTTACCCCTGGATGAACACCGGGCACCTTCCTCTCACATCCTCCCATCTGGATGGATGGATGGATGGATAGATAGATGGATAGATCAATAAGTAAATAGATAGAGAAATAAATAAATAAATAAAAAATTAAAAGAGTGCGTAGGGCGGGTTGGGATAGAGAAAGGAACAACACATAAACAAACCAACAGACACATTTAAAATTGACATTAGTCAATCAAGACATGGAAAAAGACAACTGGTCGACCCACGTTCAAGAGGCCAACTGGTCGACCTTGGTACTTTTCATTTTAAGGCCAAACCCTTTATGGGATAACTGGTCGACCCACATCTAGTTTAGTGAAAAGAGAGAGTGCACAAAGAGCCAACTGGTCGACCTGTAATGAAACTGCATCCTAAGAAAGTAGATTGGGGAAAGTTAATTCAGAAGTGCCGCATCCCCAGAGTGACATCTTCAGAGCTGCTGCGCTCTTACATATGGCAAGGAATGATGCACTGTGTATTCCTAGTTATAGAGATTGCATTTTAAGGAGTTCATTTTAAAGATGACCACTTTAAAATGAGACTTAATGAGAAGCTAGCACACAATCTTATCAAAAATAACTCCCCATCAACCTTATACTCTATCTCAGCCCAACAGCATTAGACTAACTAAGTAAATTAATGACCTCCAACCCTATAACATACTTTGGGTGAAGTTTTGTCTGAGTTAAAAAAAACACATGAAAATAAAACAGTGCTGTCCTAGAAAATTCCCTCTTCCTTTGAACACGGCCCCTGCTTTGGGCTGAGTTTCCCACACAGCTCTGATGATGCAGGAGGATACCGAGAGCCGCCCAGTTGGTGCCTCAGCCTGATGCCTGTATGTGTGCCTTGGCAGCAGCTATTCATCTCTTGCCACTCAGAGTCAAGTTCCCTTAAGTTTAGCCTTCCATAAGTGCTCGTTCACTTCAGAGGACTCAACCCTCATCCTCCGAGTACTCCAGGCCTAATTTCTCATATTACTGAGGATGAATATCTGTTCAGGAGAGGGAGGAAGGGTCGGTCATTCGGTGAAGGAATGTAGTGAAAAGATTTTAATGAAGCAGAGAGAAATTTCTGGTTTTGGCAGGAGGAGATCCTGAAAGGTTCCTTCTGTGTCGCAGGAGAGATTCCTGGAAGTGAAACCTCAGGTTCAGGTTGGTCGGTCGGTCTGTTGGTCAGTTCGGGGAGAAATATTAGCAAGAATGTAAAGGCCGTGCTTCACGACATCAGCAGTCCCTTTTCTGGAAATTCTACGGTATCCTGGAGAGCTCTCGGAATTTTGTGATGTCACTCATGTCCTAGAAACGCCAACTGCCCTCAAGACACACTCTCTGGGTGCCTATAAGACTCGCTTCTAGACATGTTGTCTAGAGAATGGAGATCGTGGAGAAGCCAGAGGGAGGAAGACAAAGTGAGTTCACCACTAGCAGGGACTGGAGAGATTTCTGGATATGATGGCTTTTAGACTTCCAGGGCTAGGGCTCAGGAACTGGGAGGTTTCTGGGATGCAATAGGCCTGTTTTGTTTCTCTCAGTTCCTAAAGGGCCAAGCCACACCAAAGATTCACGATAGTTGATTTGACAAAGTCAGGAATTGACAAGGAGTGCGGCAGGTGTCAGTGAGATTTCAATACCAGAACTGCACATCATCCCCCCTTCCCCCAAGCCCTTTTCGTTGTGTAGCAGTAATAATAGAGAAAGGGGAGTCGTGCTCTGCCAAAGCCCGTATTACAGCCATTAAGCAGGGTTGAGGCATCAAGTGCTGCAGTCAGTCCTCCTGTGACCAACCTAAGGTTTCTGGCTTCCCAGTTATAAATGACACCCTGGTCTCCAGTTCATCCTGAGAGCTCTTTAAGTGCCAATGGATGAGAGAGTAGGAAGAGACTGCAATTTTTTCTTTTTTCTTTCTTCTTCTTTGTCTTTTTCCTTTCTTTTCTTTGTTTCTTTGTTTCTTTCTTTCTTTCTTTCTTTCTTTCTTTCTTTCTTTCTTTCTTCTATTGCTGTTTTGTTTTTTAAGAAAGGGTTTCTTTGTGTATCTTGGGCTGTCCTAAAACTTACTCTGTAAATCAGGCCATCCTTGAGCTCACAAAGATGTGTGTGTGAGCAGACATTAAAGGCATGCACCGACCCCCACACAACACAGCTATGCCGAGACCGCAATTTCTAGTTAACTCTGGGTGTCCTGGGCTGTTAGTTAGTGAGGATGGCTCTGTGTTGTGAATGTTTGTGAATCCAGACTATGTTCTGCCCTTCAATGATATGAATCTGAAACATCGAACACCCACCCCTATACTCGCTGATGTCTCTGAAGTCACGGTGCATCCTCTATAGCTCTTAATATTCTTAGAAAGCTTTCCCCTGGGTCACCTTGTGCAGAGGAAACCAGGTAACTTCTGAGAGACGTTTACCACCTTCCTACAGAAAGAAGGGAGGACTGACTGACTAACTAATACCTACAGAGGGGGAAACTCAAATGTGGTATTTCATAACTTGCTTGGACAAAGTCTCATCTGTCAGTCACTTCTTGAGGGAAGGAAGGAAGGAATGAAGGAAGGAAGGAAGGACTAGAATTATCCCTCCTTTTTACACTCTTCTCATGCTTTAATTAATATTGTCATTCAAGTTGGCCATGTACCCTTCCTGTGGCTCTAGATCAAGGAATCAGTTTGTGTGTGTGTGTGTGTGTGTGTGTGTGTGTGTGTGTGTGTGTTGCTCTATCTAGGAGAAGCACCACAGCAGTTGCATACTGATTGATAAATTTGATTTTTAGGAAAAGATTTTTCATATCTGTGAGTGGTCTCTCCATAGCCATTCATCTTTCCTTAAACTTGAGTATAGGAATGAATGATCCCTCCTTCATTCATTCTTCACGGGAATGATTGTCTGCTTTTGCATTGAGGGCTCCCTTGAATGAAGCTCTGTTGTCAGCATCTCCAGCCCAACCTGTCACATGCTGACCACACATTTGCAAGCTTGGGATATTCTGCTGAAATTTTTGGATAATGAATTTCATCAACTATGGGACTAACTTTGTTCTGACAGGACACACTCACTCACAATCTCTCCTCATTACACCCACATAGTGTAAGACGTTTGTGGTTCCTCCATAATGTGCTTATTTCTGTCAGGGAACTGAAAGCAAGCCAGCCAGACAGACTGAAAGACAGCACTGTCTTTCCTTGTTTATCAGTTTGTTCTTATATTCTGTCTCCCCCCCCAAATCTCTTCCTTTAAAAAATTTATTTATATTTATCTTATGTGAATTTGTGTTTTTGCCATGGCTCTCAGGCTACTGGATTACAGACAGCTGTAAGCTGCCATGTAGATGCTGGGAATTGAACCTAAACTCTCTCTGCAGCCCAACATGGAACATCTCTCATTTTAGCCCTGCCGGGAAAATTTTCAGAGTTCACTCTGCCTCCTGAGTAAACGAGTTATGCTTCCGTTTATTTTATATTTAGTTTTTGTTTGTTTGTGTGTGTGTGTGTGAGAGAGAGAGAGAGAGATTCATTATGAAAAAAAGTCAGCGTAATTTGTATTTCATTTTTTGTTCATCCATCCATATATTTGTTACTTACTTACTCACTCTTAGTTAATTCAGTATGTAGTAGAATTACTGAATTAAGTCTTCTATTATTTATTTATTTGCAGTAGAAGAATTAATTCAGTAAGTATGATCAGAATCGTAGGGTATCCTTGGGCAAAGCGTAAGATATCACGGTGACTTTCCCTTCTGAGAGGGAGCTTTCTGGTAAGATGTTAAACCACAGTTTCAAGTGCCTGCTTTCCACAAGACGTTTTCCAAGTTCAGGAGTTTTTTAGGTGAGCAAGTGTCTCCATTCATTCCCTTTGAGGAACTCTCAGGCCCTGACATTAACATCTGACTGGTGCCACTTGTCAAGGCCAATGTGACTCTCCTCAGCCCCTCCCTGACCTGAAGTGACCTGAGAAGCCACACCCCACCCCAGTTCACAGGAGGCCCCTTTTAATCTAACTAACTAACTAACTAACTGTACAGCATAAAATGTGGCATCTCTTCTCAGTGAAATTCTGTTGGCAGCCATTCAATGAATTTTTGCTCATCTCAGATCAGATACTGTCCAGCAGGGATATCTCAGATCAGATTCTGTCCAGCAGGGATATCTTCCTTCTGTGTTTCTTCTTCCTTTGTATGTTGTAGTGAGTACAAATGTGCTGGTATATGGTGAGAGAGAGAGAGAGAGAGAGAGAGAGAGAGAGAGAGAGAGAGAAATGGAATTGCTTTGCTTTATATTTATTTGAAGACTTTTAATGATTCAGCTATTTCCAGCCTTATTTATCAGCACATTTATTATTACCAGTGAGCACCTCCCTCTGAAAACATTGGAATGCCCCCATCTGTACATGTCATGCACGTGCGTGCATATGTGTTTGTGTGTGTGTGTGTGTGTGTGTGCGAGTGTGTGTGCATCCCATCCATGTTTCTATCTATATATCAATCCCTTCATCAAATTCCATTTCAGGAGATGCTTCGCTGACACTCAGGCAGAACCATTGAGATAGCCAGTGACAGTCAAGAGACATAAAGAAAGAAGGAAGGAAGGAAGAGAAGGAAGGAAGGAAGGAAGGAAGGAAGGAAGGAAATGATCCACATTTCCAAAGAAAGAAAATACTTTCAAACGTAAATAAAAATTAAGAAAGTAAGTAAATACCTACATAAAATTAGACAAAGAATGAATAAATGAATAAAATTTAGTAATAATTGGAATATTCAATAAGTAAATAAATGAGCAGATAAACAGATATATGAAAGAAGATAAGGAAGTGAAGTAAGAAATGTATGAAAAAGTAAGTAAATTACTAGATGGGTCATTTTTTAAAGAAGTAAGTAGATAAGTAAGGAAGCAAAGAAATACACAAGAAGTCATGAAAAATGAGACACATCCATTCAATCCATAAAAAACAAAACATGGAAACTTGTGGACCCACCCACGTTCACTCAGCCACCCCACCCAAAGCAGGACGGAGGTCTCTGACCAGCAGGGCCTTCATCTTTCCAAGTTGCAGTCAGTCAGATCTCTGGACAAAAAGAAAAGAAACTAATTGTTTTCGACGTGAACAGTTTTAATATAATTCGAATGAATTAATATTCGGCTATTTATTCCCACCCTAATTTATTTATCCCTGGATGACCAAAGGGAACCTTCTTCTCACCTCCTCCCATCTGGATGGATGGATAGATGGATAGATAGATAGATAGATAGATAGATAGATAGATAGATAGATAGATACATAAATAGATAGATAAATAAATAGATAAATGAATAAATAAATAAATAAGTAAATAAATAAAAAGTGTGTGTAGGGCGGGTTGGGATAGAGAAAGGAACAACAGATACACAAACCGACAGACACATTTAAAAATGATATTATTCAATCAAGACATTGAAAAAGAAAACTGGTCGACCCACGTTCACGATGCCAACTGGTCGACCTGGGTACTTAGCATTTTAAGGCCAAACAATTTATTGGATAACTGGTCTACCCGCTTCTGGTTTAGTGATAAGAGAGAGGGCACAGAGAGCCAACTGGTCAACCCGTCAGGTCAAGCCATATGTATGATAAAAATATATATATAAAAAATGAGACTCCAACTACAGTCATAAGCAGTGTTAAAAAAAGAAAGAACGAAACAAAGAAAAAAATGAAACTGCATCCTAAGAAAGTAGACCGGAAAAAGTTCATGCAGAAGTGCTGCATCCCCAGAGTGACATCTCCAGAGCTGGTGCACTCTTACATATGGCAAGGAATGATGCACTGTGTATTCCTAGCCATAGAGATTGCATTTTAAGGAATTCATTTTAAAGTTGACCACTTTAGAATGAGACTTAATGAGAAGCTAGCACACAATCTTCTCAAAAATAACTCCCCATCAACCTTATACTCTATCTCAGCCAAACAGCATTAGACTAACTAAGTAACTTAATGACCTCCAACCCTGTAACATACTTTGTGTTAAGTTTTGTCTGAGTTAAAAAAAAACATGAAAAAGAAAACAGTGCTGTTCTAGAAAATTCCCTCTCCCTTTGAACACGGCCCCTCCTTTGGGCTGGGTTTCCTACACAGCTCTGATGATGCAGGAGGATACTGAGAGCTGCCCAGTTGGTGCCTCAGCCCAATGCCTGTATCTGTGCCTTGGCAGTAGCTATTCATCTCTTGCCACTCAGAGTCAAGTTCCCTTAAGTTTAGCCTTCCATAAGTGCTCATTCAGTAGAGGACTCAACCCTCATCCTCCATGTACTCCTGGAATAATTTCTCATATTATTGAGGATGAATATCTCTTCAGGAGAGGGAGGAAGGGTCGGTCATTCGGTGAAGGAAGTAGTGAATAGATTTTAATGAAGCAGAGAAATTTCTGGTTTTGGCAGGAGGAGATCCTGAATGGCTCCCTCTGTTTCGCAGGAGCGTCTCCTGGAAAGGAAACCTCAGGTTCCGGTCAGTCGGTCAGTTCGGTGAGAAATATTAGCAAGGAGGTAAAGGCCGTGCCTCACAACATCAGCAGTCTCTTCTCTGGAAATTCTCCGGTATCCCGGAGAGCTCTCAGAATTTTGTGATGGCACTCTTGTCCTAGAAACGCCAAATACCCTCAAGACACACTTTCTTGGTGCATTTAAGACTCGCTTCTAGACACGATGTCTAGAGAATGGAGATCGTGGAGAGGCCAGAGGGAGGAAGACGAAGTGACTTCACCACTAGCAGAGACGGGAGAGATTTCTGGATGTGATGGCTTTGAGACTTCCAGGGCTAGGGCTCAGGAACTGGGAGGTTTCTGGGATGCAATAGGCCTGTCTTGTTTCTCTGAGTTCCTAAAGGTCCAACCCACACCAAAGATTCACCTTAGTTGATTTGACAAAGTCGGGAATTGACAAGGAGTGCAGAAGGTGTCAGTGAGTTTTCAAACCAGCACTGCACATCATCCCTCCCTCCCCCCAAGTCCTTTTCGTTGTGTAGCAGTAATAATAGAGAAAGGGGAGTAGTGCCCTGCCAAAGGCCGTATTACAGCCATTAGCAGGGTTGAGGCATCAAGTGCTGCAGTCAGTCCTCCTGTGACCCCCCTAATGTTTCTGGCTTCCCAGTTATAAATGAAACCCTGGTTTCCAGTTCAGCCTGAGAGCTCTTTAAGACCCAATGTATGAAAGAGTAGGAAGAGACTGCAATTTTTTTCTTTTTTCTTTCTTCTTCTTTTGTCGTTTTCCTTTCTTTTCTTTCACTCTTTCCTTCTCTCTTTCATTCTTTCTTTCTTTCTTTTGCTGTTTTGTTTTTCAAGAAAGGGTTTCTTTATGTATCTTGGGCTGTCCTAAAACTCACTCGGTGATTCATGCCATTCTTGAGCTCACAGAGATCTGTGTGTGAGCAGAGATTAAAGGCATGCACCGACCCCCACACACCACAGCCCGGCCGAGACTACAATTTCTTGTTATCTCTGGGTGTCCTGGGCTGTTAGTAAGTGAGGATGGCTCTGTGTTGTGAATGTTTGTGAATCCAGACTATGTTCTGCCCTTCAATGCTATGAGTCTGAAGCATTAAGCACCTACTCCTATACTCCCTGTGTTCTCTGACATCACGGTGCATCCTCTGTAGCTCTGAATAAGGCTTAGAAAGCTTTCCCCTGGGTCATCTTGTGCAGAGGAAAACAGGTGACTTCTGAGAGACATACATCACCTTCCTAGAGAAAGAAGGGAGGACTGACTGACTGACTAACCTACAGAGGGGGAATCTCAATTCTGGTATTTCATAACTTGGTTGGACAAAGTCTCATCTGTCAGTCACATCCTGAGGGAAAAAAGGAAGGAAGGAAGGATCAGAATTATCTCTGCTTTTGTGTCCTTTTTACACTCTTCTCATGCTCTGATGAATATTGTGATTCAAGTTGGCCGTGTACCATTCCTGTGTCTCTAGATCAAGGAATCAGTGTGTGTGTGTGTGTGTGTGTGTGTGTGTGTGTGTGTGTGTGTGTGTTGCCCTATCTAGGAGAAGCACCACAGCAGTTGCATACTGATTGAGAAATTTGATTTTTAGGAAAAGATTTTTCATATCTGTGAGTGGTCTCCCCATATCCATTCATCTTTCCCTAAACTTGAGTATAGGAATGAATGATCCCTCCCTCCCTCACTCTTCACGGGAATGAGTGTCAGATCTTGCATTGAGGACTCCCCTCGGTGAACCCCAGTTCTCCGCATCTCCAGCCCAACCTGACACATGCTGACCACACATTTGCAAGCTTGGGATATATTCTGCTGAAGTTTTGGGATAATGAATTTCATCAACTATGGGACTAACTTTGTTCTGACAGGACACACTCACTCACAATCTCTCCTCATTACACCCACATAGTGTAAGACGTTTGTGGTTCCTCCATAATGTGCTTATTTCTGTCAGGGAACTGAAAGCAAGCCAGACAGCCAGCAAGCCCTCCAGCGAGCCAGCCACAGGACTATCTTTCCTAGTTTCTCAATTTGTTCTTATATTCTGTCTCTCTCCCCCCAATTTCTTCCTTTAAAAAATTTATTTATTTTTATCTCATGTGCATTTGTGTTTTTGCCATGGCTCTCAGGCTCCTGGATTACGGACAGCTCCGAACTGCCATGTAGATGCTGGGAATTGAACCTAAACTATCTCTGCAGCCACACATGGAACATCTCTCTATATAGCCCTGCCTGGAAAACTTTCAGAGATCACTCTGCCCCCTCAGTAAACGTGTTATGCTTCCTTTTATTGTATATGTAGTTTTTGTTTGTGTGTGTGTGTGTGTGTGTGAGAGAGAGAGAGAGATAGATTCATTATGTAGCCAAAAGTCAGCGAACTTTGTATTTATTTGTTTGTTCATCCATCCACATATTTGGTTACTTACTTACTCAGTCTTAGTTAATTCAGTAAGTAGAAGACTTACTGAATTAAGTCTTCTGTTATTTATTTATTTGCAGTAGAAGACTTAATTCAGTAAGAATGATCAGAATGTAGGTTATCCTTGGGCAAATAGTAAGATATCACGGTGACTTTCCCTTCTGAGAGGGAGCTTTCTGGTAAGATGTGAAACCACAGTTTCAAGTGCCTGCTTTTCACGAGTCCTTTTCCAAGGTCAAGCCTTTTTTTCGGTTAGCAAGGGTCTCCATTCATTCCATTTTAGGAACTCTCAGGCCCTGACATTAACATCTGACTGGTGCCTATTGTCAAGGCCAATGGGACACTCCTCAGCCCCTCCCTGACCTGACTTGACCTGAGAAGCCACACCCCACCCCAGTTCACAGGAGGCCCCTTTTAATCTAACTAACTAAATGTACAGCATAAAATGTGGAATCTCTTCTCAGTGAAATGCTGTTGCTGTTGGCAGCCATTCGATGAATTTATGCTCATCTCAGATCAGATCCTGTCCAGCAGGGATATCTTCCTTCTGTGTTTCTTCTTCAATTGTAGGTAGCAGTCAGTTCAGATGTGCTGGTATATGGTGAGAGAGAGAGAGAGAGAGAGAGAGAGAGAGAGAGAGAGAGAGAGAGAGAGAGAAATGGAATTGCTTTTTATTTATTTGAAGACTTTTAATGATTCAGCTATTTCCACCCTTATTTATCAGCACATTTATTATTACCAGTGAGCACCTTCCTCTGAAAACATTGGAACCCCCCATCTGTACATGTCATGCACGTGCGTGCATGTGTATGTGTGTGTGTGTGTGTGTGTGTGTGGTGTGTGAGCATCACATCTATCTATCTATCTATCTATCTATCTATCTATCTATCTATCTACTATCTATCTAGAAATACTTTCCTTAAATTTCATTTCAGGAGCTGATTTGCTGACACTCACCCAGAAGCATTGAGATAGCCAGTGACAGTCAGGAGACTGAAAGAAATAAGGAAGGAAGAAGGAAGGAAAGAAGGAAGAAGGGAAAAATGATTCACATTTCCAAAGAAAGAAAAAAATTTTAAAAATTAAAAATAATTAAGAACGTAAGTAAATACCTACATAAAAATAGACAAAGAACAAATAAATAAATAAAAATAAGTAATAATTGGAATATTCAATAAGTAAATAAATGAGCAGATAAACAGATATATGAAAGAAGCTAAGGAAGTAAAGTAAGGAATGAACGAAAAAGTAAGTAAATAACTAGGTGGGTCATTTTTTAAAGAAGTAAGTAAATCGATAAATAAGGAAGCAAAGAAATACACAAGAAGTCATGAAAAAAATGAGACACATCCATTCAATCCATAAAAGACAAAACATGGAAACTGGTCGACCCACCCACGTTCACTCAGCCACCCCACCTAAAGCAGGAGGGACGTCTCTGTCCAGTACGTCCTTCTTCTTTCCAAGTTGCAGTCAGTCAGATCTCTGGGCAAACAGAAAAGAAAGCAATTGTTTTCGACTTGAACAGTTTTAATATTATTCGAATGAATTAATATTCAGCTATTTACTCACAGCCTTATTTATTTACCCCTGGATGACCAGCGGGCACCTTCCTCTCACCTCCTCCCATCTGGATGGATGGATGGATGGATGGATGGATGGATGGATAGATAGATAGATAGATAGATAGATAGATAGATAGATAGATAGATAGATAGATAGGTAGATAGATAAATAGATAGATAAATACATAAAAAATAAAAAGAGTGAGTATGGCGGGTTGGAATAGAGAAAGGAACAACAGATAAACAAACCGAGAGACACATTTAAAAATGACATTAGTCAATCAAGACATGGAAAAAGGCCTCATTCACGAGGCCAACTGGTCGACCTTTGTACTTAGCCTTTTAAGGCCAAACACTTTATCGGATAACTGGTCGACCCACTTCTAGTTTAGTGAAAAGAGAGAGTGCACAGAGAGCCAACCGGTCGACCCGTCAGGTCGAGGCATATGTATGAAAAAAAAATATATATATATATATATATATATATATATATATATATATATATATATATGAGAGTGCAACTACAGTCATAATCAGTTTTAAAAAAGGAAAACAAAGAAACAAAGAAAAAAATGACACTGCATCCTATGAAAGTAGACTGGGGAAAGTTAATTCAGAAGTGCCGCATCCCCAGAGTGACATCTCCAGATCTGCTGTATTCTCACATATGGCAAGGAATGATGCACTGTGTATTCCTATCCATAGAGATTGCATTTTAAGGAGTTCATTTTAAAGTTGACCACTTTAGAATGAGACTTAATGAGAAGCTAGCACACAATCTTCTCAAAAATAACTCACCATCAACCTTATACTCTATCTCAGCCCAACAGCATTAGACTAACTAAGTAACTTAATGACCTCAAACCCTGTAACATACTTTGGGTGAAGTTTTGTCTGAGTAAAAAAAAAAACATGAAAAAGAAAACAGTGCTGTCGTAGAAAATTCCCACTCCCTTTGATCACGGCCCCTCCTTTGGGCTGAGTTTCCCACACAGCTCTGATTATGCAGGAGGATACCGAGAGCCGCCCAGTTGGTGCCTCAGCCCGATGCCTGTATCTGTGCCTTGGCAGTAGCTATTCATCTTTTGCCACTCAGAGTCAAGTTCCCTTAAGTTTAGCCTTCCCTAAGTGCTCATTCACTTCAGAGGACTCAACCCTCATCCTCCGTGTCCTCCTGGCCTATGTTCTCATATTACTGAGGATGAATATCTGTTCAAGAGAGGGAGGAAGTGTCGGTCATTCGGTGAAGGAAGTAGTGAAAAGATTTTAATGAAGCAGAGAGAAATTTCTGGTTTTGGCAGGAGGAGATCATGAATGGCTCCCTTTGTGTCGTAGGAGGGACTCCTCGAAAGGAAACCTCAGGTTCTGGTTGGTCGGTCGTGCGGTCAGTATGGGGAGAAATATTAGCAAGGAGGTAAAGGTCGTGCCTCACGACATCAGCAGTCCCTTCTCTGGAAATTCTTTGCTAGCCCGGAGAGCTCTCGGAATTTTGTGATGTCACTCGTGTCCTAGAAACGCCAACTGCCCTCAAGACGTCTAGAGAATGGAGATCGTGGAGAGGCCATATCTAGGAAGACAAAATGAGTTCACCACTAGCAGTGACTGGAGAGATTTCTGGATCTGATGGCTTTGAGACTTCCAGGGCTAGGGCTCAGGAACTGGGAGGTTTCTGGGATGCAATAGGCCGGTCTTGTTTCTCTGAGTTCCTAAAGGTCCAACCCACACCAAAGTTTTATAATAGTTGATTTGACAAATTCGGGAATTGACAAGGAGTGCGGAAAGTGTCAGTGAGATTTCAATACCAGCACTGCACATCATCCCCCCTTCCCCCCAAGTCCTTTTCATTGTGTAACAGTAATAATAGAGAAAGGGGAGCAGTGCTCTGCCAAAGCCCGTATTACACCCATTAGCAGGGTTGAGGCATCAAGTGCTGCAGTCAGTCCTCCTGGGACCCCCCTAAAGTTTCTGGCTTCCCAGTTATAAATGACACCCTGGTCTCCAGTTCTGCCTGAGAGCTCTTTAAGAGACAATAGATGAGAGAGTAGGAAGAGAATGCATTTTTTTCTTTTTTCTTTCTTCTTTTGTCTTTTTCCTTTCTTTTCTTTTTCTTTCTTTCTTTCTTTCTTTCTTTCTTTCTTTCTTCTTTCTTTCTTACTTTCTTTCTTTTGCTGTTTTGTTTTTCAAGAAAGGGTATCTTTGTGTATATTGGGCTTTCCTAAAACTCACTCTGTAAATCAGGCCATCCTTGAGCTCACAGAGATCTGTGTGTGAGCAGAGATTAAAGTTATTCACCGACCACCACACACCACACCCCGGCTGAGACTGCAATTTCTTGTTGTTTCTGGGTGTCCTGGGCTGTTAGTCAGTGAAGATGGCTTTGTGTTGTGAATATTTGTGAATCCAGACTATGTTCTGACCTTCAATGTTATGAGTCTGAAGCATCAAGCACCACATAACTGACATGCCATTATCAAATGCAAGGAACTTTCTTAGAATTATCCTACCCTGTCTTGGCAAGATAAGACAATCCTGTTTCATATCTTTGTCAGTAGTTGAGGATTGGGCTTTTCTTAACCCAAAGGACAGTTCTGCCAAGAAGACAAGCTCCCAGTAGAGTGTCTTTGGTGCTCAACGTTCTCTCGGGAGTAGAGTGGCGTTGCCAGGAGTAATTGTGTCTCGTAGGCACAGAATTCTAGGTTAGATTAAAGGCCATTTTTCTACAGCTCTTTAAAGAGGCTGAAGATTATACTATCTATACTAAATATAATCTCTGGGTAACTAGAAGACCTGATTAATCTAAAAATAAACATGACAAACATATAATTCTCAATAACTATCTAACTTGAAGACTAACAGAATAAACAACTGTGCAATATATGAAGACAATGATCTTCATTTGTAAACAATGTCATTACATATCAAATGTAAACAATGATATTACATAAATAGTATCAGAGGTAGAAATGTACATTGTAATATGGTAGATGTATCAATACAATATAAGCGTGCTCTTATACAAAAATAGAGGTAGGAACACTCACATTCAATATATCAATATACAGGAAACAGTACCAATACAATTTTCTAAAAACAGTAACTCACAAATACCAATCATCCCATCAAACCAGTTAATCCTCCCCCCTCTTTTTTTTGAACATACTCCTAATTTCATAAAACATCTCCCCATCTCCTCAACCCCAAACCAACCATTAAAACATGTCCCTAACCCCGAGGCTAAACTCTGTTGGGAGAGGGGACATCGTTCTCTAAGATTGCTTCAAGCTGACATGGGGGCGACGTTCTTCTTAGGGGCTCCTGTGAAAGCAAATGATGGTAAAATTCCCTAATTAACCTTTGACCTAAGAAAATTGTAATTAGTCTCTGTGCGTTTTGAGAATGTCTGGCCAGAGTGTTGTCAAAAATGTGCACCATTTGAAATTGACTTGTGCAGTTGGTACCAAAAAACAAGTCTAATATCAGCGCTTGAAAAAAAATATTCATGACGTCATAAAAACCAGGTTGAGTTGATGTTGTGGGGTCCCATCTTCATCCTGGAAACTTCAAAGATTACTGTAGGAAAATTTGTTGTTTGTTATGGGAAATTTAGACATTAACCACAAGGACACATGCTGACATACAAAGAAAGACACAGATATGAGGAAAAGCAAAGAAAGTTTATCAAATATATAATTATTCTTATTCTGTCCTGTTTCATGGCTCCTGATCTGAGACAGAAACTCTGAGATACCTCTTGTCAACAGGCTTGAAATTGAAAAGGGACTGAGCCATAGTCCAACACCAAAACCAGCTCTACATACATATAAAGAAGTGTTCAATAAAACATATAGATATTTATATATAAAATCAATGCTTACTGATCCTCAGTGGGTTGTAACTATTTTCCATCCATCAACAATTAACTATTCAGGGTCCCTTAAATTCTTTGAAGATCAGTATTTACCTGTGGAGATAAGAAAAGAACCCTGCCCCCAACCTATTTACTTTACTTACCATCAGCATGCTCGCCATCCTTGTGAATGAATTGTTATTTATCTTTTTCAAATGACTTTTCCTCTTCATACCGAACCTTTATTAATTTTGATGGTATCCACAATTTTTCTTCACCTGTGGAGATAAGAGCAAAACCCCTTCCCCAACGCAGCACATCTCCTGGCTTCCATTGTGAGGTCAGCACATCCTTGAAATAAACTGGTTGATTCAGTTCAGTAGACTTTTCCATTATCCAATGTCTTTCTGCAGCTGTTGTTCCCTTCTCATTAGCATTAAGAAAATTCAAGGTTAACAAAGCATTATGTAACCTATTTCTGGGGGTGTTTTCCACCCCTTTCTGTTTGTTCAACATATCCTTTATAGTTCTATTTGATCTTTCTATAACTGCTTGACCTGTGGGATTGTAGGGTATACCTGTAACATGCTTGATATTGTAATAGTCAAAAAACCGTTTCATTTTCCTAGAGACATAAGCAGGGCCATTATCTGTCTTTATCTGTGTAGGTATACCCATGATAGCCATGACTTCTAATAAATGAGTGATTACTGAATCAGCTTTTTCTGAACTTAAAGCAGTTGCCCACTGAAAACCTGAATAAGTGTCAATGGTGTGGTGAACATACTTCAATTTGCCAAACTCTGCAAAATGGAACACATCCATCTGCCAGATTTCATTCCTATGGGTGCCCTTAGGATTAGCCCCTGCTGGCAGTGGTGTTTGGTTATAGAAAGAGCAGGTAGGGCATTTCTTTACAATCTCCTTAGCTTGTTGCCATGTAATAGAAAACTCTTTCTTCAAACCTTTGCTATTAACATGATGTTTTTTATGAAATTCAGAGGCTTGTAGCACACTACCAGTCAATAATTGATCAATATCTGCATTACCTTGTGCTAGAGGACCTGGCAGACCCGTATGGGATCGGATGTGTGTTATGTACATAGGGCAGAGCCTGTTCCTGATCAAATCTTGAACCTGGATAAACAATGAGGTTAGTTCTGTATCATCGGGTATAAATTCAGCAGTTTCAATATGTAAAATAACTCTTTCTGCATATTGTGAATCAGTAACTATATTAATAGGCTCTTTAAAATCCCTTAGCACCATAAGAATGGCATATAATTCTGCCTTCTGGACAGAATCATAAGGACTTTGTTCCACCTTGCCCAAGTCTTCTGACTTGTAACCTGCCTTCCCTGTTTTATTGGCATCAGTATAGAACGTATGGGCTCCAGTTATTGGAGCATCGCGGACGATTCGAGGAAGGATCCAAGAAGTTCTCTTTATGAAGTTAAGCCTCTTGCTCTTAGGATAGTTGTTATTAATGTCTCCCAAAAAAATTAGCACAAGCTCTTTGCCATGGTTCATTATCTTCCCATAATTTCTTTAGTTCATCAGCAGTGAAAGGCACTATAATTTCTGCTGGGTCTATGCCTGCTAGTTGACGAAGTCTCAGCTTGCCTTTTATAATTAACTCAGAGACTTTTTCCACATAAGTTTTGAGTTTCTTACTTGGTTTATGTGGTAAAAAGATCCATTCCAAGATAATATCATCTCTCTGCATTAATATTCCTGTAGGAGAAATTTTTGATGGTAATATGACGAGAATACAATCGAGCTCTGGATTCACCCTGTCCACATGTGCCTGTTGTAATTTTTCCTCAATCATTGTCAGTTCCTTTTCTGCTTCAACCGTTAATTCTCTGGGACTGTTTAAATCTTTATCACCTTCCAAGGTTTTGTTCAAATGAATTATTAGATCAGGTGTTATTCCAATAGCTGGTCGTAGACTGGAAATGTCTCCTAACAGTCTTTGAAAGTCATTAAGAGTCCGTAGACGATCTCTCCTAATTTGTGCCTTTTGTGTCTTAATTTTTGCAAACCTATTTTATAACCTAAGTAATTAATGGAATCTCCCTTCTGTATTTTTTCAGGAGCAATTTGCAATCCCCATTTAGGTAAAAGTATCTTTATTTCTTCAAACAGTCTGTTCAAGGTATCCATGTTTGGATCGGATAACAATATGTCGTCCATGTAATGATATATTATAGATTTAGGAAATTTCTTGCGTATTATTTGCAATGGTTGGTTCACAAAATATTGGCACAAGGAGGGGCTATTTAACATACCCTGGGGGAGGACGGCCCAGTGGTACCTCTTGGAAGGTTGAGAATTGTTGTAAGTAGGCACGGTGAAGGCAAATTTTTCTCTATCTTCCTTTTGTAAAGGTATTGTGAAAAAACAATCCTTTAAATCAATAACTATAAGAGGCCATCCTTTTGGTAATAAAGAGGGCAAAGGGAGTCCAGATTGCAGAGGGCCCATAGGTTGAATAACCTTGTTGATAGCTCTGAGATCTGTCACCATTCTCCATTTACCTGATTTTTTCTTAACCACGAATACAGGAGAATTCCAAGGGCTGGTAGATTCTTCTATATGTCCAGCATCTAATTGCTCTTGTACCAGCTGTTCTAAAGCCTGTAACTTTTCCTCAGTTAGAGGCCATTGCTTTGTCCATATTGGTTTCTCAGTCAACCATTTTAGAGGCAAGGCTGTTGGTATCTCTGAAGGGGCTTCGATTGCTTCTTCTTGTATGGCCCGAATGGCCGGTTTTCTCCGTTTGTAATATCTTTTAATATTATTTTCATAAGTATAGGCTCTAGAAGTAGCAGGAATGTTAACTTGGGTATTCCATTGTTGTAATAGGTCACAACCCCATAAATTCATTGCAATATTGGCTACATATGGCCTTAGTTTTCCTATTTGTCCTTCAGGGCCTATACATTCGACCCATCTTGTGCTCTGTCTTACTCGAGATAAATTTCCAATTCCCAGGAGCTGAACATTTACATTCTGAAGGGGCCAATATGGATGCCAAGATTCTGGGGTAATAATACTTACATCGGCACCTGTGTCCAGCAGGCCAGTAATAAAAATGCCATTTACACATACTCTCAGCTTAGGTCTTTGATCATTTATAGAAGTTTGCCAAAACACACGTAACTCATCTTTCTGATCATTATTATTTGTAACCGTAGACATGGGGTTTCCTAATTGTCCTGACACGGCACGTTCTCCGCTGAAACTGGAAATGACCGAACCATGTGTGCCATGGGGGCCTGTGAGGCCCCCCCTCTCCCATTTCCCGTCTGTATTAGGTTGCCTTGTCTATCCCTTGTAGATCTGCATTCATTTGTCCAGTGTCTGCCCTTTCCACATCTTCTACATAAACCTGAAGGCTGAGTCCTCCTATTTCTATTGTTTCTAGAGAATGCATTATTATTATTTCTGAATGTCCGTTGTTTACAATTTCTCTGCATATGACCCATTTTGCCACAATTAAAACATTTGGTATTCTGGTATCTTCTTTTACCATTGGAAATTGCTTCTTCTACCCATGCTTCAGTGCCATAATCAAATGTATCAACATCCATTGTATGTAAGACCCATTCTTCCAAGGGCGCTGATCTGGGATTTAAAGGTGCCACAATCCTTTTGCATGTTACATTTGCATTTTCATAAGCCAAGGTCTCAATCATTATGCACCTTGTGTCTGGGTCAGGTATCCCTATTTGCACAGCATCAGTAAGTCTTTGTAAAAAATCACTAAAGGGTTCTCTCTGACCTTGTTTAATGGTGAGAAATGATTCTGTTTTCTGTCCTGGATCTTGTACCCTATTCCAAGCTCTTAAGGCTGCTGTAGTGCACAAGAAGAGTGTGTCTTCATCCAAATTAGCCTGTTCTTGAGGGTCAGAAAAGAGTCCTTCACCTAGAATTTTATCTATGGAAACGTCATTTCCCTTTGTCTTTTCTTGCTGTTCTAAACGTCTAGCCTCTTCCCTGAATAAGCATTTCCATCGTAATTCCCGCCCACTCTCAAGGACTGCAGCAGTCAGTTGTAGCCAATCAGTAGGGGTCACTCTGTTTAACGTGGCCCAAGATTTTAGCATCTCTTTAACAAAAGAGGAATGCATCCCAAAAGACATGACAGCCTGTTTAATTTCTTTGAGATCATTCATATGAACAGGCTCCCATGTATCTTCCTTGATGACCCTAGGGTTTTTGGAACCAATCACCTTCTCTGTTGTCATTACTGGAAAGGCAGATAAAGCTGTAGGTAGAGCTTTGTGGAAATTGTCCCGGAGGGATTTACCCACAGGTGTAGTTAAAATTTGCCTTTCTACCATGTGTTCTTCTTCGTCAGAATTCAGAAATTCCTCAATCTTTTCAATTCTATTCACCATTGCCTTCTGCAATGTCTGTATCTCCTGTCCAAAATTATGTTCCAAAGCCTTCATTGAGGTTTTGAAAGTATGAAGTTTGTCCAGTAGAGATAAGTTCTCATCTTTGGACATAATTTTCATGGCATAAACTGTGCCTTCTTGTATTGACAATCTTTCCATCAATCTATCATAAGCTTTAGACAAGATTCGATTGTCACATTCAACTGTTCTGATTCTCTCAGTTAATGTTTCAATCCCTTCAGAAAGTGACTGTTGAAATTTACGATTTAATTCATCTGTTCCTTCTTCCATATTAATGAATTTCTCCTTAATATCAGCCAATAATGTTTCAGTTCCACAGAAAGATGAAGTTTACAGTCCAACTCAGCCCTTTCCTTTTCCATATTAACTTTTTCTCCTTATTATCAGCCAATAATGTTTCAGTTCCTACAGAAAGGGATTGAAGTTTATGGTCCAACTCAGCTCTTTCCTTTTCCATATTAACCAATTTTTCCTTAATATCAACCTGAATCTTTTCTAAATTTTGCTCAGTTAGCAGAGTCTTGTTAGACAAGGATCTGTTATCTTCCTGTATAACGTCAAACTGATTCTTGAGAATATGATAGTCATGTTTAATAGATTTCAGCCATTCTACCTCTGTTTTAAGAATCCTGGATTCGTCTCCAATAATTTTCAGTTGTTTTACCTCTGCCCTAAGTATCCTGGATTAGTCCTCAATAGCTTGCAGACGCGCTTTCTGCCTTAAGAATCCTGGATTCGTCTCTTAAAGACTCTATCATATCCTTGCTGTCAAACCATTTAGTGCCAAGGAAAATTACCAATCCCAGAAGAATGCATAGATGTGGGGTGCTAGACATCTCTTGTAAGATCTCCCACATGGCACACTCAAAGAAGCCGTTAAAATACTCTAGAGTGACGTTCTCAGACATCCTTCTTTTTTTTTTATAAGGAAAAAAAAATTTACCTGCAATGACTGGTTTCTGCCAGAGGTTGCAGAAGAGTCCACTTGAGTCCACGTGGAGAGCCGATCTGAAACAACTCAAAACCGAAATTTATCATTCCGCCTGAGGATTTATAATTTGTGTGAAGAGGTTATTTTGAATCAGTCCAAGTCCGCCGCTGTGGCGGTTTGCTCAGGCAAGCGCACCCGGAAGCACAATGAAAGCCCCAGAGCAGTAGCGGCGGGAGCCCGCGCTCAGGGGAGGGTGCTGGCGGCTTCTCTAGCGAAACGCGCGGTGCGGGACGCCGCGGTTGAGGGAAGCACAATGAAAGCCCCGGAGCAGTAGCCCGCGCGCTGAGGGGAGGGTGCAGGGTTGGCAGGCGCTGGCGGCTTTCTAGCAAACCGCACGGTGCCGGACGCCGCGGTCGAGGAGCCCACGGTGCTGCCCAGGCTTGGGGGAGGTGCACAGTGCACTGCGGCGACTGCGACTTCCCGGACCTGCTGTGAGCTGTGAGGTGGGGGCAAATCTGCCCCACGTTGGGCGCCAAAAATGATGAGGGAGGATTAATACAGACAGATGGGTAAAAGTTTATACAACTTTAATGAAAATAGCACACTCACGCAACCAGAGTTCCAGCGATGCACCGAAACAGGAAACAGGAAGCACAGCCACGTCTGCGCGCCCGAATTTATCCATAAACATTTTCCCGAGTCTGTCCCGCCCCCAAAGGCAGGCTCTCCCTACACAGAGGAAACCAGAAAACTTCTGAGAGACATGCACCACCTTCCTACAGAAAGAAGGGAGGACTGACTGACTAACTAATACCTACCGAGGGGGGAACTCAAGTCTGCTATTTCTTAACTTGCTTGGACAAAGTCTCATCTGTCAGTCACTTCCTGAGGGAAGGAAGGATGGAAGGAAGGAAGGAAGAACCAGAATTATCTCTCCTTTTGTGTCCTTTTTACACTCTTCTCATGCTCTGATGAATATTGTGATTCAAGTTGGCCGTGTCCCCTTCCTGTGGCTCTAGATCAAGGAAACAGTTTGTGTGTGTGTGTGTGTGTGTGTGTGTGTGTGTGTGTGTGTGTGTGTTGCTCTATCTAGGGGAAGCACCACAGCAGTTGCATACTGATTGAGAAATTTGATTTTTAGAAAGAGATTTTTCATATCTGTGAGTGGTCTCTCCATAGCCATTCATCTTTCCTTAAACTTGAGTATAGAAATGAATGATCCCTCCCTCCGTCACTCTTCACGGGAATGAGTGTCTGCTCTTGCACTGAGGGCTCCCTTGGGTGAAACCCCAGTTCTCAGCATCTCCAGCCCAACCTGTCACATGCTGACCACACATTTGCAAGCTTGGGATATATTCTGCTGAAGTTTTGGGATAATGAATTTCATCAACTATGGGACTAACTTTGTTCTGACAGGACACACTCACTCACAATCTCTCCTCATTACACCCACATAGTGTAACAACTTTGTGGTTCCTCCATAATGTGCTTATTTCTGTCAGGGAACTGAAAGCAAGCCAGGCAGCCAGCCAGCCAGCCAGCCAGCAGCAGCCAGCAGACTATCTTTCCTTGTTTCTCAGTTTGTTCTTATATTCTGTCTCTCTCCCCCCAATCTCTTCCTTTAAAAAATTTATTTATTTTTATCTTATGTGCATTTGTGTTTTTGCCATGGCTCTCAGGCTCCTGGATTACAGACAGCTGTGAGCTGCCATGTAGATGCTGGGAATTGAACCTAAACTATCTCTGCAGCCCGACATGGAAGATCTCTCTATATAGCCCTGCCTGGAAAACTGTCAGAGTTCACTCTGCCCCCTGATTTAACGTGTTATGCTTCCTTTTATTGTATATTTAGTTTTTGTTTGTTTTGTGTGTGTGTGTGTGTGTGTGAGAGAAGAGAGAGAGAGAGAGAGAGATTCATTATGAAACCAAAAGTCAGCGAACTTTGTATTTATTTGTTTGTTCATCCATCCACATATTTGCTTACTTACTTACTCACTCTTAGTTAATTCAGTTAGTAGAAGACTTACTGAATTAAGTCTTCTATTATTTATTTATTTGCAGTAGAAGACTTAATTCAGTAAGAATGATCAGAATGGTAGGGTATCCTTGGGCAAAGAGTAAGATATCACGGTGACTTTCCCTTCTGAGAGGGAGCTTTCTGGTAAGATGTGAAACCACAGTTTCAAGTGCCTGCTTTCCACAAGTCCTTTTCCTAGGTCAGGCATTTTTTCGGTGAGCAAGGGTGTCCATTCATTCCCTTTGAGGAACTCTCAGGCCCTGACATTAACATCTGACTGGTGCCTATTGTCAAGGCCAATGGGACACTCCTCAGCCCCTCCCTGACCTGACGTGATCTGAGAAGCCACACCCCACCCCAGTTCACAGGAGGCCCCTTTTAATCTAACCAACTAACTAACTAACTAACTAACTAACTGTAAAACATAAAATGTGGAATCTCTTCTCAGTGAAATGCTGTTGGCAGCCATTCGATGAATTTATGCTCATCTCAGATCAGATCCTGTCCAGCAGGGATATCTCAGACGATCCTGTCCAGCAGGGATATCTTCCTTCTGTGTTTCTTCTTCTTTTGTATGTTGCAGTCAGTTCAGATGTGCTGGTATATGGTGAGAGAGAGAGAGAGAGAAATGGAATTGCTTTTTTATTTATTTGAAGACTTTTAATGATTCAGCTATTTCCAGCCTTATTTATCAGCACATTTATTATTACAAGTGAGCACCTTCCTCTGAAAACATTGGAACCCCCCCATCGGTACATGTCATGCATTTGCATGCATATGTGTGACTGTGTGTGTGTGCGAGCGTGTGTGCATCCCATCTATCTATCTATCATCTATCTATCATCATCATCTATCTATCTATCTATCCCTTCATCAAATTCCATTTCAGGAGCTGCTTTGCTGACACTCCCCCAGAACCATTGAGATAGCCAGTGACAGTCAGGAGACAGAAAGAAAGAAGGAAGGAAGGAAGGAAGGAAGGAAGGAAGGAAGGAAGGAAGGAAGGAAGGAAGGAAGGAAATAAATGATCCACGTTTCCAAAGAAAGAAAAACATTTTAAAAAGTAAAAAAAATATAAGAAAGTAAATAAATACCTACATAAAAATAGACAAAGAAAGAATAAATGAATAAAAATAAGTAATAATTGGAATATTCAATAAGTAAATAAATGAGCAGATAAACAGATATTTGAAAGAAGATAAGGAAGTAAAGTAAGGAATGTACGAAAAAGTAAGTAAATAACTAGGTGGGTCATTTTTTAAAGAAGTAAGTAAATAGATAAGTAAGGAAGCAAAGAAATACACAAGAAGTCATGAAAAAAATGAGACACGTCCATTAAATCCATAAAAGACAAAACATGGAAACTGGTTGACCCACCCACGTTCACTCAGCCACCCCACCCAAAGCAGTAGGGAGGTCTCTGTCCAGCAGGGCCTTGTTCTTTCCAAGTTGCAGTCATTCAGATCTCTGGGCAAAACAGAAAAGAAAGCAATTGTTTTCGACTTGAACAGTTTTAATATTATTCAAATGAAGTAATATTCAGCTATTTATCCGAGCCTTATTTATTTACCCCTGGATGACAACCGGGCACCTTCCTCTCACCTCCTCCCATCTGGATGGATGGATGGATGGATGGATGGATAGATAGATAGATAGATAGATAGATAGATAGATAGATAGATAGATAGATAGATAGATAGATAGATAAATAAATAAATAAAAAGAGTGAGTAGGTCGGGTTGGGATAGAGAAAGGAACAACAGATAAACAAACGGACAGACACATTTAAAAATGATATTAGTCAATCAATACATAGAAAAAGACAACTGTTCGACCCACGTTCACGAGGCCAACTGGTCGACTTGGGTACTTAGCATTTTAAGGCCAAACACTTTATTGGATAACTGGTCAAACCGCTTCTAGTTTAGTGAAAAGAGAGAGTGCACAGAGAGCCAACTGGTCGACCCTTCAGGTCGAGGCATATGAGGCATATGTATAAATAAATATAAATATATATATATATATATATATAATGAGACTGCAACTACAGTCATAAGCAGTGTTAAAAAAAGAAAGAAAGAAAAAAGAAAAAAATGAGACTGCATCCTGAGAAAGTAGACTGGGGAAAGTTAATTCAGAAGTGCCGCATCCCCAGAGTGACATCTCCAGAGCTGCTGCGCTCTTACATATGGCAAGGAATGATGCACTGTTTATTCCTAGCCATAGAGATTGCATTTTGAGGAGTTCGTTTTAAAGTTGACCACTTTAGAATGAGACCTAATGAGATGCTAGCACACAATCTTCTCAAAAATAACTCCCCATCAACCTTATACTCTATCTCAGCCCAACAGCATTAGACTAACTAAGTAACTTAGTGACCTCCAACCCTGTAACATACTTTGAGTGAAGTTTTGTCTGAGATAAAAAAAAACATGAAAAAGAAAACAATGCTGTCCTAGAAAATTCCCTCTCCCTTTGAACACAGCCCCTCCATTGGGCTGAGTTTCCCACACAGCTCTGATGATGCAGGACGATACCGAGAGCCGCCCAGTTGGTGCCTCAGCCCGATGCCTGTACCTGTGCCTTGGCAGCAGCTATTCATCTCTTGCCACTCAGAGTCAAGTTCCCTTAAGTTGAGCCTTCCCTGAGTGCTCGTTCACTTCAGAGGACTCAACCCTCATCCTTCGTGTCCTCCTGGCCTAATTTCTCATATTACTGAAGATAAATATCTGTTCAGGAGAGGGAGGAAGGGTCGGTCTTTCGGTGAAGGAAGTAGTGAAAAGATTTTAATGAAGCAGAGAGAAATTTCTGGTTTTGGCAGGAGGAGATCCTGAATGGCTCCCTCTGTGTCGCAGGAGAGACTCCTGGAAAGGAAACCTCAGGTTCTGGTCAGTCGGTCGGTCGGTCGGTCAGTTCGGGGAGAAATATTAGCAAGGAGGTAAAGGCCGTGCCTCATGACATCAGCAGTCCCTTCTCTGGAAATTCTACGGTATCCTGGAGAGCTCTCGGACTTTTGTGATGTCACTCGTGTCCTAGAAACGCCAACTGCCCTCAAGACACACTCTCTCAGTGCCTCTAAGACTCGATTCTAGACATGTTGTCTAGAGAATGGAGATCGTGGAGAGACCAGTGGGAGGAAGACGAAGTGAGTTTACCACTAGCAGGGACTGGAGAGATTTCTGGATGTGATGGCTTTGAGACTTCCAGGGCTAGGGCTCAGGAACTGGGAGGTTTCTGGGATGCAATAGTCCTGTCTTGTTTCTCTGAGTTCCTAAAGGGCCAACCCACACCTAAGATTCATGATAGTTGATTTGTCAAAGTCAGGAATGGACAATTAGTGCGGAAGGTGTCAGTGAAATTTCAATTCCAGCACTGCACATCATCCCCCCTGCCCCCAAAGTCCTTTTCGTTGTGTAGCAGTAATAATAGAGAAAGGGACGTAGTGCTCTGCCTAAGCCCGTATTACAGCCATTAGCAGGGTTGAGGCATCAAGTGCTGCAGTCAGTCCTCCTGTGAACCCCCTAAGTTTTCTGGCTTCCCAGTCAGAAATGACACCCTGGTCTCCAGTTCAGCCTGAGAGCTCTTTAAGAGCCAGTGGATGAGAGAGTAGGAAGAGACTGCAATTTTTTTTTTTTCTTTCTTCTTCTTTTGTCTTTTTCTTCCTTTCTTTCTTTCTTTCTTTCTTTCTTTCTTTCTTTCTTTCTTTCTTTCTTTCTTTCTTTCTTTTGCTGTTTTGTTTTTCAAGAAAGGGTTTCTTTGTGTATCTTGGGCTGTTCCAAAACTCACTCTGTAAATCAGGCCATCCTTGAGCTCACAGAGATCTTTGTGTGAGCAGAGATTAAAGGCATGCACCAAACCCACACACCACAGCCCAGCCGAGACTGCAATTTCTTGTTATCTCTGGGTGTCCTGGGCTGTTAGTAAGTGAGGATGGCTCTGTGATGTGAATGTTTGTGAATCCAGACTATTTTCTGCCCTTCAATGATATGAGTCTGAAGCATCAAGCACCCACCCCTATACTCCTTGAGGTCTCTGAAGTCACGGTGCAACCTCTATAGCTCTGAATAAGGATTGGAAAGATTTCCCCTGGGTCACCTTGTGCAGAGGAAACCAGGTAACTTCTGAGAGACATGCACCGCCTTCCTACAAATAGAAGGGAGTACTGAATGACTAACTAATACCTACAGAGGGGGAAACTCAACTCCGGTATTTCATAACTTGCTTGGACAAAGTCTCTTCTGTCAGTCACTTCTTGAGGGAAGGAAGGATGGACCAGAATTATCTCTCCTTTTGTGTCCTTTTTATACTCTTTTCATGCTCTGATGAATATTGTGATTCAAGTTGGCCGTGTCTGCTTCCTGTGGCTCTAGATCAAGGAATCAGTTTGTGTGTGTGTGTGTGTGTGTGTGTGTGTGTGTGTGTGTGTGTGTTCCTCTATCTAGGA
Organism: Microtus agrestis; assembly: GCA_902806775.1. Taxonomy (NCBI): domain Eukaryota; kingdom Metazoa; phylum Chordata; class Mammalia; order Rodentia; family Cricetidae; genus Microtus; species Microtus agrestis. The sequence continues at coordinate 7,228 of CADCXT010001314.1, read as the reverse complement.
GAAGGACCACAGCATTTGCATACTGATTGAGAAATTTTATTTTTAGGAAAAGATTTTTCATATCTGTGAGTGGTCTCTCCATAGCCATTCATCTTTCCTTAAACATGAGTATAGGAATGAATGATCCCTCCCTCCCTCACTCTTCAAGGGAATGAGTGCCTGCTCTTGCATTGAGGGCTCCCCTGTGTGAACCCCAGTTCTCAGCATATCCAGCCCAACCTGTCACATGCTTACCACCCATTTGCAAGCTTGGGATATATTCTGTTGATGTTTTGGGATAATGAATTTCATCAAATATGGGACTAACTTTGTTCTGACAGGAACATCTCTCTATATAGCCCTGCCTGGAAAACTTTCAGAGTTCACTCTGCCCCCTGAGTAAACGTGTTATGCTTCCTTTTATTGTATATTTAGTTTTTTTTGTTTGTGTGTATGTGTATGTGAGAGAGAGAAGAGGAGAGAGAGAGAGAGAGAGAGAGAGAGAGAGATTCATTATGAAACCAAACGTCAGCGAACTTTGTATTTATTTGTTTGTTCATCCATCCACATATTTGCTTACTTACTTACTCACTCTTAGTTAATTCAGTAAGAAGAAGACTTACTGAATTAAGTCTTCTATTATTTATTTATTTGCAATAGAAGACGTAATTCAGTAAGAATGATCAGCATGGTAGGATATCCTTGGGCAAAGAGTAAGATATCACTGTGACTTTCCCTTCTGAGAGGGAGCTTTCTGGTAAGATGTGATACTACAGTTTCAAGTGCCTGCTTTCCTCAAGTCCTTTTCCAAGGTCAGTCGTTTTTTAGGTGAGCAAGGGTCTCCATTCATTCCCTTTGAGGAACTCTCAGGCCCTGACATTAACATCTGACTGGTGCCTATTGTCAAGGCCAATGGGACACTCCTCAGCCCCTCCCTGACCTGACGTGACCTGAGAAGCCACAGCCCAACCCAGTTCACCAGTGCCGCCTTTTAATCTAACTAACTAACTAACTGTACAGAATAAAATGTGGAATCTCTTCTCAGTGAAATGCTGTTGGCAGCTATTCGATGAATTTATGCTCATCTCAGATCAGATCCTGTCCAGCAGGGATATCTCATATCAGATCCTGTCCAGCAGGGATATCTTCCTTCTTTGTTTCTTCTTCTTTTGTATGTTGCAGTCAGATCAGATGTGCTGGTATATGGTGAGAGAGAGAGAGAGAGAGAGAGAGAGAGAGAGAGAGAGAGAGAAATGGAATTGCTTTTTATTTATTTGAAGACTTTTAATGATTCAGCTATTTCCAGCCTTATTTATCAGCACATTTGTTATTACCAGTGAGCACCTTCCTCTGAAAACATTGGAACCCCCCATCTGTACATGTCATGCACGTGCGTGCATATGTGTGTGTGTTTGTGTGTGTGTGTGTGCGAGCGTGTGCGCATCCCATATTTCTATCTATCTATCTATCTATCTATCTATCTATCTATCCCTTCATCAAATTCCATTTCAGGAGCTGCTTTGCTGACACTCACCCAGAACCATTGAGATAGCCAGTGACAGTCAGGAGACAGAAAGAGAGAAGGAAGGAAGGAAGGAAGGAAGGAAGGAAGGAAGGAAGGAAGGAAGGAAGGAAATAAGTGATCCACATTTACAAAGAAAGAAAAAATTTAAAAAGTAAAAATAAAAATTAAGAAAGTAAGTAAATACCTACATAGAAATAGACAAAGAACAAATAAATGAATAAAAATAAGTAATAATTGGAATATTCAATAATTAAATAAGTGAGCAGATAAAAGATATATGAAAGAAGATAAGAACGTGAAGTAAGGAATGTACGAAAAAGTAAGTAAATAACCTGGTGGGCCATTTATTAAAGAAGTAAGTAAATAGATAAGTAAGGAAGCAAAGAAATACACAAGAAGTCTTGAAAAAATTGAGACACATCCATTCAATCCATAAAAGACAAAACATGGAAACTGGTCGACCCACCCACGTTCTCTCAGCTTCCCAACCCAAAGCAGGAGAGAGGTCTCTGTCCAGCAGGGCCTTCTTCTTTCCAAGCTGCAGTCAGTCAGATCTCTGGGCAAAAAAAGAAAGCAATTGTTTTTGACTTGAACAGTTTTAATATTATTCGAATAAATTAATATTCAGCTATTTATTCCCAGCCTTATTTATTTACCCCTGGATGACCACCGGGCACCTTCCTCTCACCTCCTCCCATCTGGATGGATGGATGAATGGATGGACGGATGGATGGATGGATGGATGGATGGATAGATAGATAGATAGGTAAATAAATAGATAGATAGATAATTAAGTAAATAATAAAAAGAGTTAGTAGGGCGGGTTGGGATAGAGAAAGGAACAACAGATAAACAAACTGACAGACACATTTAAAAATGACATTAGTCAATCAAGACATGGAAAAAGACAACTGGTCGACCCACGTTCACAAGGCCAACTGGTCTACCTGGGTACTTAGCATTTTAAGGCCAAACACTTTATTGGATAACTGGTCGACCCGCTTCTATTTTAGTGAAAAGAGAGAGTGCACAGAGAGCCAACTGGTCGACCCGTCAGGTCGAAGCATATATATGATAAATATATATATATATATATATATATATATATATATATATATATATATATATATAAAATGAGACTGCAACTACAGTCATAAGCAGTCTTAAAAAAAAAGAAAGAAAAAAATAAAAAATGAGACTGCATCCTAAGAAAGTAGACTGGGGTAAGTTAATTCAGAAGTGCCACATCGCCAGAGTGACATCTCCAGAGCTGCTGCGCTCTTACATATGGGAAGGAATGATGCAATGTGTATTCCTAGCCATAGAGATTGCATTTTAAGGAGTTCATTTTAAAGTTGACCACTTTAAAATGAGACTTAATGAGAAGCTAGCACACAATCTTCTCAAAAATAACTCCCCATCAACCTTATACTCTATCTCCGCCCAACAGCATTAGACTAACTAAGTAACTTAATGACCTATAACCCTGTAACATACTTTGGGTAAAGTTTTGTCTGAGTTAAAAAAAATATGAAAAAGAAAACAGTGCTGTCCTAGAAAGTTCACTCTCCCTTTGAACACGGCCCCTCCTTTGGGCTGAGTTTCCCACACAGCTGTGATGATGCAGGAGGATACCAAGAGCTGCCCAGTTGGTGCGTCAGCCCGATGCCTGTATATGTGCCTTGGCAGCAGCTATTCATCTCTTGCCACTCAGAGTCAAGTTCCCTTAAATTTAGCCTTCCCTAAGTGCTCGTTCACTTCAGAGGACTCAACCCTTATCCTCCGTGTCCTCCTGGCCTAATTTCTCATATTACTGAGGATGAATATCTGTTCTGGAGAGGGAGGAAGGTTTGTTCATTCGGTGAAGGAAGTAGTGAAAAGATTTTAATGAAGCAGAGAGAGATTTCTGGTTTTGGCATTAGGAGATCCTGTATGGCTCCCTCTGTGTCGCAGGAGAGACTCCTGGAAAGGAAACCTCAGGTTCTGGTTGGTCCGTCGGTTGGTCAGTTCAGGGAGAAATATTAGCAAGGAGGTAAAGGGCATGCCTCACGACATCAGCAGTCCCTTCTCTGGAAATTCTACGGTATCCCGGAGAGCTCTCGGACTTTTGTGATGTCACTCGTGTCCTAGAAACGCCAACTGCCCTCAAGACACACTCTCTCGGTGCCTATAAGACTCGCTTCTAGACATGTTGTCTAGAGAATGGAGATCATGGAGAGGCCAGAGGGAGGAAGGCGAAGTGAGTTCACCACTAGCAGGGACTGGAGAGATTTCTGGATGTGATGGCTTTGAGACTTTCAGGGCTAGGGCTCAGGAACTGGGAGGTTTCTGGGATGCAATAGGCCTGTCTTGTTTCTCTGAGTTCCTAAAGGGCCAACCAACACCAAAGATTCATGATGGTTGTTTTGACAAAGTCGGGAATTGACAAGGAGTGTGGAAGGTGTCAGTGAGATTTCAATACCAGCACTGCACATCATCTCCCCCACCCCCAAGTCCTTTTCGTTGTGTATCAGTAATAATAGAGACAGGGGACTAGTGCTCTTCCAAAGCCCATATTACAGAAATTAGCAGGGTTGATGCATCAAGTGCTGCAGGCAGTCCTCCTGTAAACCCCCTAAGGTTTCTGGCTTCCCAGTTATAAATGACATCCTGGTCTCCAGTTCAGCCTGAGAGCTCTTTAAGAGCCAATGGATGAGACAGTAGGAAGAGACTGCAATTTTTTTCTTTTTCTTCTCCTTTTTGTCTTTTTCCTTTATTTTTTTTTTTTTTTTTTTTTTTTTTTTTTTTTTTTTTTTTTTTCTTTTTTTTTTTTTTTTTTTTCTTTTTTTTTTTTTTTTTTTTTTTTTTTTTTTGTTTTTTGTTTTTTTTTTTTGTTGGGTTTTTTAAAATTTGTTTTTTTTATTGAGGATATTTTTGGGCTTAAAGAGATCTGTGTTAGAGCAGGAATTTTAGACATGAAAGCACTCCCCCCACACCACCGTCCCGGGCGGACCCCGGCCTTGCGTTTTTTTGGGTTGGTTGGGGGTGTTGTTTTTTTGGGGTTGGGTTTGTGTGGTGGTTGTTTTTGTTTGAAAGTTTGTGTTTGGGACTTTTTTGGTATCGAACTTTATTTACCATTAACCCATAAAAGTCCCCACATTTTTCTCAAAACTCGGGGGTCCTTGTAAATCTTTTATGGGGGGTAATAAGGGTTACCCTTGGTTAAGTTTGTTTAGAAAAAAACAACAAATTTAAAAACAAACAAGCACCACATTAACTACCGAATTAAGACTTAATAAATTATAAATTTAAAACGGAAATTAAGGAAAATTTTAGTTTAATTTTTTTTATTTTGGTTGGTCATGGGGTTTTGTGGCTGTGGGAAGGAGGGAGGGAAGGAAGGAAGGAAAGAAGGAAGGAAAGAAAAAAAAAGGAAGAAGAAGAAATATAACAATTTATTTTCCTTTTCAATTTTTTTTTTTTTTTGATTTATTTAGTTTTTTAATGTGGCTGTTTTTGCTTTTGGGCGGTGAGTTTTGGGGTTTTGGTTTTTTTGTTTTTGGGGTTTGGGTGGTGGGGGTGTTTGGGTTAGTTAATTTAACAAAGGGGGAAACTATTGTTGAAAAATATTTTTTTTTTTAAGAATTTTTTTTAATTTTGGGTGTTTTTCTTGCCCATAGCCTTTTTTCTTAATTTTATTTTTGGAAAAATGAATAATACCCCCCCCCTCCCCTCCCCCTCGGGGGGGTGGGTGTTTTTGTCTTTGGGGTGTGCCCTGGGGAACCCCAGGTTTCTCCGTTTTTCCCCCCCCCCCCCATCATCATACACACCAATTTTTGGGATTTGGGTGATATTTTGTTTAAGTTTTGGGATAATGAAATTCATCAGTAAAGGACTAACTTTGTTCTGACAGGACACACTCACTCACAGTCTCTCCTCATTACACAAAAAAATGTAAAAACTTTGTTGTTCCCCCATAATGTGCTTATTTCTGTCAGGGAACTGAAAGCAAGCCAGCCACCCCACCCCGCAATATCTTTCCTTGTTTCTCAGTTTGTTCTTATATTCTGTCTCTCTCCCTCCATTCTCTTCCTTTAAAAAAATTTATTTACTTTTATCTTATGTGCATTTGTGTTTTGCCATGGCTCTCAGGCTCCTGGATTACAGACAGCTGTGAGCTGACATGTAGATGCTGGGATTTGAACCTAAACTATCTCTGCAGCCAGACATGGAACATCTCTCTATATAGCCCTGCCTGGAAAATTTTGAGTGTTCACTCTGCGCAATGAGCAAATGTGTTATGCTTCCTTTTATTGTATTTTGGTTTTTGTTTCTTTGTGTGTGTGTGAGAGAGAGAGAGAGAGAGAGAGAGAGAGAGATTCATTATGAAACGAAAATCAGCAAACTTTGTATTTATTTGTTTGTTCATCCATCCAAATATTTGCTTACTTACTCACTCTTAGTTAATTCAGTAAGAAGAAGACTTACTAAATTAAGTCTTCTATTATTTATTTATTTGCAGTAGAAAACTTAGTTCAGTAAGAATTATCAGAATGGTAGGGTATCCTTGGGCAAAGAGTAAGATATCATGGTGACTTTCCATTCTGAGAGGGAGCTTTCCGGTAAGATGTAAAACCACAGTTTCAAGTGCCTGCTTTCAACAAGTCAGTTTCAAGGTCAGGCATTTTTAGGTGAGCAAGGATCTCCATTCATTTCCTTTGAGGAACTCTCAGGCCCTGACATTAACATCTGACTGGTGCCTATTTTCAAGGCCAATGGGATATTCCTCAGCCCCTTCCTGCCTTGATGTGACCTGAGAAGCCACACCCCACCCCAGTTCACAGGAGGCCCCTTTTAATCTAACTAACTAACTAACCAACTAACTAACTTTACAGCATAAAATGTGGAATCTCTTCTCAGTAAAATGCTGTTGGCAGCCATTCGATGAATTTATGCTCTTCTCAGATCAGATCCTGTCCAGCAGGGATATCTCAGATCAGATCCTGTCCAGCAGGGATATCTTCCTTCTGTGTTTCTTCTTCTTTTGTATGTTGCAGTCAGTTCAGATGTGCTGGTATATGGTGAGAGAGAGACAGAGAGAGAGAGAGAAAAACTGGAATTGGTTTTTATTTATTTGAAGACTTTTAATGATTCAGCTATTTCCAGCCTTATTTATCAGCACATTTATTATTACTAGTGAGCACCTTCCTATGAAATATTGGAAGCCCCCATCTGTACATGGAATGCACATACGTGCATAAGTGTGTGTGTGTGTGTGCGAGAATCTGTGCATCCTATCTATCTATCTATCTATCTATCTATCTATCTGTCTGTCTATCTATCTATCTATCTATCCCTTCATCAAATTCCAATTCAGGAGCTGCTTTGCTGACACTCACCCAGAACCATTGAGATAGCCAGTGACAGTCAGGAGACAGAAGGAAAGAAGGAAGGAAGGAAGGAAGGAAGGAAGGAAGGAAGGAAGATGGAAGGAAGGAAGAAATGAAGGATGGAAGGAATTAAATGATCCACATTTCCAAAGAAAGAAAAAAATTTATAAAGTAAAAAAATTAAGAAAGTATGTAAATACCGACATAAAAATAGACAAAAAACGAATAAATGAATAAAAATACGTAATAATAGGAATATTCAATAAGAAAATAAATGAGCAGATAAACAGATATATGAAAGAAGATAAGGAAGTGAAGTAAGGAATATACGAAAAAGTAAGGAAATAACTAGGTG
>CADCXT010001313.1:0-39953 GCA_902806775.1 Microtus agrestis | reverse complement strand
CTGAGTGGCAAGATGTTGAAATAGCAGCGGCGGGGCTGCGTCCCCCAACACCCCAGCCGCTTGCACGGCTAGCTTTACCCAAAATAATTTCATGGACACTGTATTCTTTTAAGCACTGCTTGGCCCATTAGCTTCAACCTCGTAACCCATTTCTAATCATCTATGTAGCACCATGAGGTGCGCTTACCAGGAAGATTCTAGCCTATGTCCATCTTCGGTTCTGAGATTCATCTAGAGTGCCTCAGAGAGCAGAGCTATCCCTTCTGCCCGCGAGACAGGAGCATGGTGTCTCTCTCTGAGGCGTCTGGCTCTGAGCGGAGCTGCATGCTTTCTGACCTCACTTCCTCTTCCTCTCAGCATTTTCTTCTGTTTACTCCACCCACCTATGTTCTAACCAATCGGACCAAGCAGTTTATTTATTGCTTATCCAATGAAATCAACAGATTGATATTTGACACTCCCACATCACTTCCCCTTTTTCTGTTTAAACAAAAAAGGAAAGGCTTTAACTTTAACATAGCAAATACAACATTACCTAAGCAAATAAAAAGTGAGCAATTTTCAAAACTCTAGAAATGACAGAGATACCTCACTGCCTGTACAGTCACCCAAAGTTCCTCTGTACCGTTGGGGCATCCATCTTCGGCCTACAGGACCGTAGTTTCCAGCAGACATTTCCACAAAGCAGGAAATTTCAAAGGCAGTCACTATCTGCTTGTCCTGAAGAATGTCTTGCAGACTCTTTCATGAATCAGGAACCCCGAAAGATCATCTCACCTTTAGGCAAGTTCAGTAGTCCTCTCTCAGCGGGTTCTCTGTGTCCAGTTTATGCAATAGTCCAGGCAAGAGCAGTTTCTTGCCCAAATGGCTATCAAACTCCATAAGGATCCACTTCAATGCCCATATTCTTCCTGAAGTAGATTGGTGATGCCAGGAGCAGAGTGTCTCATTGTCATGAAAAGTCTTAAGTTATTAAAACATTTAAAATGCCATATTCTCTAGCCTTTGAAAGATATGAAGAATGCCTATCAGAAATATATCCGTGCACATCTAGAAAATCTAACATGACTACAAACTTGACTATTATAGATGATTATTAACAGCCTATATACATTACATTTTTAAATGAACTACACAATCACAATACCTTAATGAAGATCAGAAATACTTATACATATAACAAAACTGACCTTAAATCTCTACCAATAAAGCAAAATGTATACTAATGCAAATTATTCATACCTATATCATATCCCCCTTTAAATGTAAAGGAACATTTATAAACCATATTTGGGAACATGGGCGCAGTTTTTTTTCTCTCCAAACTGCTTCCTGCTGAATGGGGGCGTCGTTAATTGGGTCTTTCATGGTATAACCTGTGTGCTAGTTTCATTTCAGTTGGCAGTTGAGCGAAGCATTTTCTGAAGATGTTTACAGCAACAGTTCAGGAGGGCGTGGTCCATCATACCATATCAGAATAGAAGAAATGAACAGGGTCTCATCCTCTGTGAAAACAAAACAAGAAACTCCTTTCCAAAGTATCATGTCCTTAGATCCAAATTGCAAAGTCAAGGCATTTCCAAAATATCTATGTTGAATTAGTTCAGCAGCATTTATAAACAAATATCTTTTAGTAGCTTTTGCTCCTTCCTCAGCATTCAAACAATTCAAAGAGAGCATAATAGCATACAGTATCAAGATTCTCTGTGTATTTTCCATCTTTGTACGCTTTATTTTAACTCTATTTTGTTTATTTTTATTTTATATTCTCTGTATCTTTGTCCTGGAATAACTCTGTAGACCAGGCTGTCCTTGAACTCTCAGAGATCCTTCCGTCTCTGCCTCCCAGGCATTGGGATTAAAGGTGTATGCTACCACACCTTGAACTCACAGAGATCTGTTTGTCTCTGCCTTCTAGGCACTGGGATTAAAGGCGTGTACTACCACACACAACTCTCGTCCTTTTTAATTGTTTTTTACTCTAAAAACTTCAACTTTTAGAGGCATCGGGCTGAGGCACCAACTGGGTGGCTCTCGGTATCCTCCTGCATCATCAGAGCTGTGTGGGAAACTCAGCCCAAAGTAGGGGCCGTGTTCAAAGGGAGAGGGAATTTTCTAGGACAGCACTGTTTTGTTTTTCATGTTTTGTTTTTAACTCAGACAAAACTTCACCCAAAGTATGTTACAGGGTTGGAGGTCATTAAGTTACTTAGTTAGTCTAATGCTGTTGGGCTGAGATAGAGTTATAAGGTTGATGGGGAGTTATTTTTGAGAAGATTGTGTGCTAGCTTCTCATTAAGTCTCATTCTAAAGTGGTTAACTTTAAAATGAACTCCTTAAAATGCAATCTCTATGGCTAGGAATATACAGTGCATCATTCCTTGCCATATGTAAGAGCGCAGTAGCTCTGGAGATGGCACTCTGGGGATGCAGCACTTCTGAATTAACATTCCCCAGTCTACTTTCTTAGGATGAAGTCTCATTTTTTTCTTTTTTCTCTCCTTCTTTATTTTTAACACTGTTTATGACTGTAGTTGCAGTCTCATTTATATATATATATATATATATATATATATATATATATATATATATATATATATTTATCATACATATGCCTCGACCTGACGGGTCGACCAGTTGGCTCTCTGTGCACTTTTTCTTTTCACTAAACTATAAGCGGGTCATCCAGTTATCCTATAAAGTGTTTGGCCTTAAAATGCTAATTACCCAGGTCGACCAGTTGGCCTCATGAACGTGGGTCGACCAGTTGTCTTTTTCCATGTTTTGATTGACTAATGTCCTTTTAAAATGTGTCTGTCGGTTTCCTTATCTGTTGTTCCTGTCTCTATCCCAACCCGCCCTACTCACTCTTTTTTTTTATTTATTTATTTATTTATTTATCCATCTATTTATTTGTTTATCTATCTATCCATCTATCCATCCATACATACATACATACATCCAGATGGGTGGAGGTGAGAGGAAGGTGCCTGGTGGTCATCCAGGTGTAAATAAATAAGGCTGGGAATAAATAGCTGAATATTAATTCATTCGAATAATATTAAAACTATTCAAGTCTTAAACAATTGCTTTCTTTTCTGTTTGCCCAGAGATCTGACTGACTGCAACTTGGAAAGAAAAAGGCCCTGCTGGACAGAGACCACCCTCCTGCTTTGGGTGGGGTGGCTGCGTGAAAGTGGATGGGTCGACCAGTTTCCATGTTTTGTCTTCTATGGATTGAATGGATGTGTCTCATTTTTTTAATGACTTCTTGTCTATTTCTTTGCTTCCTTACTTATCTATTTACTTACTTCTTTAAAATATGACCCCCTAGTTATTTACTTTCTTTTTCGTACATTCCTTACTTCACTTCCTTATCTTCTTTCATATATCTGTTTGTCTGCTCATTTATTTACTTATTGAATATTCCAATTATTACTTATTTTTATTCAGTTATTCGTTCTTTGTCTATTTTTATGTAGGTATTTACTTACTTTCTTAATTTTTTTACTTTTTAAAATTTTCTTGTTTCCTTGGAAATGTGGATCATTTATTTCCTTCCTTCGTTCCTTCCTTCCTTCCTTCCTTCCTTCCTTCCTTCCTTCCTTCCTTCCCATTCTTTCTGTCTGCTGACTGTCATTGGCTATCTCTATGGTTCTGGATGAGTGTCAGCAAAGCAGCTCCTGAAATGGAATTTCATGAAGGGATAGATAAATAGATAGATAGATAAATAGATAGATAGATGGGATGCGCACATGCTCGCACACACACACACACACACACATATGCACGCATGTGCATGACATGTACAGATGGTGCGGTTCCATTGTTTTCAGAGGAAGGTGCTCACTGGTAATAATAAATGTGCTGATAAATAAGGCTGGAAATAGCTGAATCATTAAAAGTCTTCAAATAAATAAAAAGCAATTCCATTTCTCTCTCTCTCTCTCTCTCTCTCTCTCTCTCTCTCTCTCTCTCTCTCTCTCCCATATACCAGCACATCTGAACTGACTACAAGATACAAAAGAAGAAGGAACACAGAAGGAAGATATCCCTGCTGGACAGGATCTGATCTGAGAGGTCTGATCTGAGATGAGCATAAATTCATCGAATGGCTGCCAACAGCATTTCACTGAGAAGAGATTCCACATTTTATGCTGTACAGTTATTTAGTTAGTTAGATTAAAAGGGGCCACCTGTGAGCTGGGTTGGGGTGTGGCTTCTCAGGTCAAGTCATGTCAGGGAGGGGCTGAGGAGTATCCCATTGGCCTTGACAATGGGCACCAGTCAGATGTTAATGACAGGGCCTGAGAGTTCCTCAAAGGGAATGAATTGAGAACCTTCCACACCACAAAACGTCAGACCTTGGAATAGGACTTGTGGAAAGCAGGCACTTGAAACTGTGGTTTCACATCTTACCAGAAAGCTCCCTCTCAGAAGGGAAAGTCACCGTGATATCTTACTTTTTGCCCAAGGATACCCTACCATACTGATCATTCTTACTGAATTAAGTCTTCTCCTGCAAATACATAAATAATAGAAGACTTAATTCAGTAAGTCTTCTACTTACTGAATTAACTAAGAGTGAGAAAGTAAGTAAGCAAATATGTGGATGGATGAACAAACAAATAAATACAAAGTTCGCTGACTTTTGGTTTCATAATGAATCTCTCTCTCTCTCTCTCTCTCTCACACACACACACACACACACACATAAACAAACAAAAACTAAATATACAATAAAAGGAAGCATAACATGTTTACTCAATGGGCAGAGTGAACTCTGAAAGTTTTACAGGCAGTGCTATATAGAGAGATGTTCCCTGTTAGGCTGCAGAGATAGTTTAGGTTCAATTCCTAGCATCTACATGGCAGCTCACAGCTGTCTGTAATCCAGGAACCTGAGAGCCATGGCAAAAACACAAATGCACATAAGATAAAAATAAATAAATTTTTTAAATGAAGAGATTTGGGGGGGAGAGAGACAGAATATAAGAACAACCTGAGAAACAAGGAAAGATAGTGCTGGCTGGCTGGGTGGCTGACTGCCTAGCTAGCTTTGAGTTCCCTGACAGAAATAAGTACATTATGGAGGAACCACAAAGTTGTTATACTATGTGTTTGTAATGAGGTGAGATTGTGAGTGAGTGTGTCCTGTCAGAACAAAGTTAGTCCCATAGTTGATGAAATTCATTATCCCAAAGGTCAGCAGAATATATTCCAAGCTTGCAAATGTGTGGTCAGCATGTGACAGGTTTGGTTGGAGATGCTGAGAACTGTGGTTCACCCAGGGGAGCCCTCAATGCAAGAGCAGACACTCATTCCCGTGAAGAGTGTTGGAGGGGGGGATCATTCATTCCTATACTCAAGTTTAAGGAAATAAGAATGGCTATGGAGAGACCACTCACAGATATGAAAAATCTTTTCCTAAAAATCAAATTTCTCAATCAGTATGCAACTGCTGTGGTGCTCCTCCAAGATAGAGCAACACACACACACACACACACACACACACACACACACACAAATGATTCCTTGATCTAGAGCCACAGGAAGGGGACACGGAAAACTTGAATTACAATATTCATCAGAGCATGAGAAGAGTGTAAAAAGGACACAAAAGGAGAGATAATTCTGGTCCTTCCTTCCTTCCCCTTCCACAGTATCTGACTGACAGAGGAGACTTTGTCTAAGCAAGTTATGAAATACCAGACTTGAGTTTCCCCCTCTGTAGGTATTAGTTAGTCAGTCAGTCCTCCCTTCTTTCTGTAGGAATGTGGTGCATGTCTCTCAGAAGTTACCAGGTTTCCTCTGCACAAGGTGACCCAGGGAGAAAGCTTTCTAAGCCTTATTCAGAGCTTTAGAGGATGCACCATGACATCAGAGACCTCAGGGAGTATAGGGGTCAGTGCTTGATGCTTCAGACTCATATCATTGAAGGGCAGAACATAGTCTGGATTCACAAACATTCACAACACAGAGCCATTCTCACTTAATAACAGCCCAGGTCTCCCAGAGATAACAAGAAATTGCAGTCACAGCCAGGCTGTGGTGTGTGTGGGTCAGTGCATGGCTTTAATCTCTGCTCACACACAGATCTCTGTGAGCTCAAGGATGGCCTGATTTACAGAGTGAGTTTAAGGACAGCCCAAGATAAATAAAGAAACCCTTTCTTGAAAAACAAAACAGCAAAAGAAAGAAAGAAAGATAAAAGAAAAAAAAAGGAAAAAGACAAAAGAAGAAGAAAGAAAAAAAAAAAAAATGCAGTCTCTTCCTACTCTCTCATCCATTGGCCCTTAACGAGCTCTCAGGCTGAACTGGAGACCAGGGTGTCATTTATAACTGGGGAGCCAGAAACCTTAGGGGGGTCACAGGAGGACTGACTACAGAACTTGATGCCTCAAGCCTACTAATGGCTGTAATACTGGCTTTGGCAGAGCACTACTACCCTTTCTCTATTATTACTGCTACACAACAAAAAGGACTTGGGGGAGGGGGAATGATGTGCAGTGCTGGTATTGAAATCTCACTGACACCTTCCGCACTCCTTGTCAATTCCTGAATTTGTCAAATCAACTATCGTGAATCTTTGGTGTGGGTTGGCCCTTTAGGAACTCAGAGAAACAAGGCAGGCCTATTGCATCCCAGAAACCTCCCAGTTCCTGAGCCCTAGCCCTGGAAGTCTCAAAGCCATCACATACAGAAATCTCTCCACTCCCTGCTAGTGGTGAACTCACTTCGACTTCCTCCCTCTGGCCTCTCCACGATCTCCATTATCTAGACAACATTTCTAGAAGTGAGTCTTATAGGCACGGAGAGAGTGTGTCTTGAGGGCATTGGCATTTCTAGCACAGCACAGTTTTCTTTTTCATGTTTTTTTTTCACTCAGAAAAAACTTCACCCAAAGCATGTTACAGGGTTGACGGTCATTAAGTTTCTTAGTTAGTCCAATGCTGTTGGGCTGAGATAGAGTATAAGGTTGATGGGGAGTTATTTTTGAGAGGATTGTGTGCTAGCTTCTCATTAAGTCTCATTCTAAAGTGGTCAACTTTAAAATGAACTCTTTCACATGCAATCTCTATGGCTAGGAATACACAGTGCATCGTTCCTTGCCATATGTAAGAGCGCTGCAGGTCAGGAGATGTCACTCTGGGGATGCGGCACTTCTGAATTAAGTTTCCCCAGTCTATGTTCTTAGGATGCAGTCTCATTTTTTCTTTCTTTCTTTTTTTTAACACTGCTTATGACTGTAGTTGCAGTCTCAATTTTATATATATATATATAATTTTATCATACATACGCCTCGACATGACGGGTCGACCAGTTGGCTCTCTGTGCACTCTCTCTTTTCACTAAACTATAAGTGGGTCATCCAGTTATCTGATAAAGTGTTTGGCCTTAAAATGCTAAGTACCCAGGTCGACCAGTTGGCCTCATGAACTTGGGTCGACCTGTTGTCTTTTTCCATGTCTTGATTGACTAATATCATTTTTAAATGTGTCTGTTGGTTTGTTTATCTGTTGTTCCTTTCTCTACCCCAACCCGCCCTACTCACTCTTTTTATTTATTTATTTATTTTTTATTTATTTATCTATTTATCGACCAGTTGGCTCTCTGTGCACTCTCTCTTTTCACTAAACTAGAAGCGGGTCGACCTGTTATCCGATAAACTGTTTGTCCTTAAAACACTAAGTACTGGAACCATCTCGGGGTGAGTGAGTTTCTGACCCGTGGCTGCAGCCTTGGTCAAGGAACTATTTCCTGCAGTGCCTATAACCATGCATACTGCCCACCCCTCCTACCTCACCCAGCATCCATCCAGAACCATCCCCCACTTCTCTCTCCCTCCCATCTTTGTGCAAATAACATCACCCTGCTCAGCCTATGTGGGCGCTGGGGCCAAATCCGGAGGGCAGCCAGGCGGGCTCGAATTCCTTTTCCTCAGTAGCCTGCCTGCAGCAAGTAGGGTAGGTGCTTTGTTTAGGAGCTACCCAACCAGCACGGAGAGCTGATCTTGGCACCAGGAGATCCATCTCGGGGTTAGTGTTTCTGACCCGCGGCTGCAGCCCAAGTCAAGGAACTATTTCCTGCAGGGCCTATACCCCTGCATACTGCCCCCACCTCCTACCTCACCCAGCGTCCATCAAGAACCATCCCCCACTTCTCTCTCCCTGCCATCTCTGGGCAAAAAACATCACCCAGCTCAGCATGTCTGGGTGCTGGGGCCGAATCCGGAGGGTAGCCGGACCAGCGGGAATTCTTTGTCGCAATAGCCTGCCTGCAGCAAGCAGGGTAGGAGCTTTGTTTATGAGCTACCCAACCAGCCAGGGAGACCTCATCTAGGCACCAGGAGAACCATCACTGGGGCACCTAGAGAGCCATCACGGGAGAGTGCTATCACTGGGATGGTACATCAGTGGGCAAAGAGAACTGATCCTGTAAAGGAAGATCTTTAGGGGAGCATTCGGATGAAGAGATGGGCAGGCGCCAATGCAAGAACTCACCCAACAATCTGAAAAACAACATGAAACCACCAGAACCCAGCGACCCCACAACAGGAGGACATGAACACCTTAATCAAGAAGAAGTAGAAAAAAATGGAATCTATGAAAGTGATTGACATCCTTAAACAGAATGTAAAAAAATCCCTTATGGAAATGGATGAGAAGTATAACAGAAAGTTTGAAGAATTGAATAAATCAGTGAATGATACCCTTATAGAAATGGATGAGAAGTATAACAGAAAGTTTGAAGAAGTGAATAAAGCAGTGAATGATACCCTAGGAAACCAAGGAAATACAAACAGATAATGGAAACAGTTCAAGACCTGAAAACTGAAATAGAGACAAAGAACAAAACAAAAACAGAGGGCCGACTGGACATAGAGAATCTAGGTAAACGAATAGAAACTACAGAAACAAGTATAACCAACAGAATACAAGAGATCGAAGAAAGAATCTCAGATGCTGAAGATACCATAGAGAAAATAAACGCACTGATCAAAGAAAACAGCAAATCCAACATGCTCTTATCACAAAACATTCAGGAAATCTGGGACACAATAAAAAGACCAAACCTAAAAACAATTGGAGTCGAAGAAGGAGAAGAAGTGCAGCTCAATGGTCCAGAAAATATATTTAATAAAATTGTAGAAGAAAACTTTCCCAACCTAAAGAAAGATATACGTATGAAGATTCAAGAAGCATACAGAACACCAAATAGGCTGGATTAAAGAAGAACATCCCCTCGCCACATAATAATCAAAACACAAAGCATACAGAATAAAGAATGAATATTAAGAGCTGCAAAGGAAAAAGGCCAAGTTACTTATAAAGGTATACCTATCAGACTTACACCTGACTTCTCTTTGGAAAACATGAAAGCCAGAAGGTCCTGGATAGATGTACTGCAGAAACTAAGAGACCATGGATGCAAGCCCAGACTACTATACCCAGCCAAGATTTCATTCAATATAAATGGAGAAAACAAAATTTTTCAAGATAAAAACAAATTTAAACAATACATAGCCACAAATCCAGCCTTACAGAAAGTACTAGAAGGAAAGTCACAAACCAAGGAGTCCAACAATGCCCACAATAACTCAGACATCTAGAGTCCCTTCACCAGCACAACTCAAAGAAAGGAAACACACAAACTCTACTTCTAGAAAAATGACCGGAATGAACAACCACTGAACATTAATATCACTTAATGTCAATGGACTCAACTCATCTATAAAAAGGCACAGGCTAAGAGATTGGATACGAAAACAGGATCCATCATTCTGCTGTTTACAAGAAACACACCTCAAACACAAAGACAGGCAACTACTCAGAGTAAAGGGCTGGGAAAAGGCTTATCAAGCAAATGGACCTAAGAAACAAGCAGGTGTGGCCATACTAATTTCTAACAAAGTTGATTTCAAACTTAAATCAATCAGAAGAGAAGGAGAGGGACATTTTATACTCATAACAGGAACAATTCATCAGGAGGAAGTCTCAATCCTGAATATCTATGCCCCTCATATAAAAGCACCCATGTACGTAAAAGAAACATTACTAAAACTCAAGGCTGCCATCAAACCGCACACACTAATAGTAGGAGAATTCAACACTTCTCTCTCACCAATGGACACGTCAATCAGACAGAAACCTAACAGAGAAATAAGAGAATTAATGGAGGTAATGAATCAAATGGACTTAGCAGACATTGATGTGGGAGTGTCATATCAATTTGTTGATTTCATTGGTTAAATAAACTGCCTTGGCCCTGATTGGTAGGAACATAGGTGGGTGGAGTACACAGAAGAAAATCCTGAGAGGAAGAGGAAGTGAGGTCAGAAAGCATGCAGCTCCGCACAGTGCCGGATGCCTCAGAGAGAGACACCATGCTCCTGTCTCGCGGGCAGACAGGATAGCTCTGCTCTCTGAGGCACACGTGATAGAAGCTCAGAACCAAGATGGACGTAGGCTAGAATCTTCCCGGTAAGCGCACCTCATGGTGCTACATAGATGATTAGAAATGGGTTAAGAGGTTGAAGCTAATGGGCCAAGCAGTGCTTAAAAGAATACAGTGTCCATGTAATTATTTCGTGTAAAGCTAGCCGTGCAAGCGGCTGGGGTGTTGGGGACGCAGCCCCGCCGCTGCTATTTCAACAGATGGCACCCAGACGTGTGGACAACTGAATCCACAGAAAGTCTGAGAAAGCTTGAGAAAGAGTAAAGCATGTTTGTTTTCTTGGTAGCAGCAGTTTCTCGGTTCTACTCTGCTTGCTAGAGTCAAGCAAGCGCTCTCATCTGAGAGAGGCTTCCTGACTCAGCTTCAGCTGTAAAACCCTGCAGCTCATTAAGAGGTCCTGCCACGAAACACTTAAACAGTGTTGACAAAAAGCTGAATGCATGCTTTTCGGTTTTCAGCCATAGCAGGAAAAAAGCTGCGCCGTTTTAAAATGCCAGCTTTCTGGGCTGTCCTGTCAGGAAAAACTCTGAGTCTTTTATGCAGGCGGTTTGTGCGGTTTGCAAGCACAGGCTGCTGAAGCTCGCTTGCTGGCAGGGACCTTGAAACACTGTAGAGTTGTGGCACTGAAGGCGGCTCTGGCCGTAATTCAGCCACAAGGTTGGAATGGCAGGAAGCTAAGGAATGGACTGGATCTAGCCGGCAAAACCACGGCTTTAGTCCTACTGCGATTGCTTGGTAAATTAAAGACTCGTGTGGTCAGAAAAACGGAGAGAGAGAGAGAGAGACAGTAAAAAGAGATTCAAAGACAAAGAAAATTTCTAAATGATTTACAGTGTGTTGAAAATATATGCAGACTAAAAGTTGAAGTTCTTAAAGTAAAAAACAATTAAAAAAGGAAGAGAGTTGTTGTGTGTGGTAGTACACGCCTTTAATCCCAGTGCCTAGAAGGCAGAGACAAACAGATCTCTGTGAGTTCAAGGTGTGGTAGTACACGCCTTTAATCCCAATGCCTGGGAGGCAGAGACAGAAGGATCTCTGAGAGTTCAAGGACAGCCTGGTCTACAGAGTTATTCCAGGACAAAGATACAGAGAATATAAAATAAAAGTAAAAATAAATGAAATAGAGGTTAAAATAAAGCCATACAAAGATGGAAAATACACAGAGAATCTTGATACTGTATGCTATTGTGCTTTCTTTGAATTGTTTGAATGATGAGGAAGGAGCAAAAGCTACTAAAAGATATTTGTTTATAAATGCTGCTGAACTAATCCAACATAGATATTCTGAAAATTCCTTGACTTTGAAATTTGTATCTAAGGACATGATACTTTGGAAAGGAGTTTCTTGTTTTATTTTCACAGAGGTTGAGAGTCTGTGGATTTCTTCTATCCGAATATGGTATGATGGACCACGCCCTCCTGAACGGTTGCTGTAAAACATCTTCAGAAAATTGCTTCGCTCAACTGACAACTGAAATGAAACTAGCACACAGGTTATACCATGAAAGACCCAATTAACGACGCCCCCATTCAGCAGGAAGCAGTTTGGAGAGAAAAAAACTGCGCCCATACTCCCAAATATAATTTATAAATGTTCTTTTACATTTAAAGGGGGATATGATATAGGTATGAATAATTTGCATTATTATAGATGTTGCTTTATTGATAGAGATTTAAGGTCAATTTTGTTATATGTATCTGTATTTCTGATCTTGATTAAGGTATTGTGATTGTGTAGTTCTCTTAAAAATGTAATGTATATAGGCTGTTAATAATCATCTATAATAGTCAAGTTTGTAGTCATGTTAGATTTCTAGATGTGCACGAATATATTTCTGATAGGCATTCTTCATATCTTTCAAAGGCTGGAGAATATGGCATTTAAAATGTTTTAATAACTTAGGACTTTTCATGACAATGAGACACTCTGCTCCTGCTCCTGGCATCACCAATCTACTTCAGGAAGAATATGGGCATCGAAGAGGATTCTTATGAAGTTTGATAGCCATTTGGGCAAGAAACTGCTCTTGCCTGGACAATTGCATAAACTGGATACAGAGAACACGCAGAGAGAGGACTGATGAACTTGCCTAAAGGTGAGATGATCTTTCGGGGTTCCTGATTCATAAAAGAGTCTGCAAGACATTCTGCAGGACAAGCAGATAGTGACTGCCTTTGAAATTTCCTGCTTTGTGGAATGTCTGCTGAAAGCTATGGGCCTGTAGGCCGAAGATGGATGCCCCAACGGTACAGAGGAACTTTGGGTGACTGTACAGGCAGCAAGAAGTCTCTGTCATTTCTAGAGTTTGAAAGTTGCTTTTTTCTTGTTTGCTTAGGTAATATTGTATCTTTCTGGAGTCTTTGATGGAGTTAAAAATAGTTAGTTATAGTTATACTTTTCCTTAGTTATGATAAAGATTATTGTAATTTTTACTTGATAACTGTTTAAGCCTTTCCTTTTTGTTTAAACAGAAAAAGAGGAAGTGATGTGGGAGTGTCATATCAATTTGTTGTTTTCATTGGTTAAATAAACTGCCTTGGCCCTGATTGGTAGGAACATAGTTGGGTGGAGTCTTTCAACAAGACATCTATAGAACATTCCACCCAAATAGAAAAGAATATACCTTCTCTGCAGCTCTTGGAACCTTCTCGAAAATTGACCACATCCTCGGTAACAAAGCAAACTTCCACAGTTACAAAAAAATATGCGTAACCTCCTGCGTCTTATCAGATCACCATGGATTAAAGTTAGAATTCAACAACAATGCTACCACCAGAAATCCTACAAACTCATGGAAACTGAACAGTCAACTACTGAACCACACATGGATCAAGGAAGAAATAAAGAAAGAAATTAAAGTCTTCCTTGAATTCAAGGAAAATAAAGAAACAACCTACTCAAACTTATGGGACACTATGAAAGCAGTCCTGAGAGGAAAGTTCATAGCACTAAGTGCCCACATAAAGAAAACAGAGAAAGCACACATTGGAGATTTAACAGCCCATCTGAAAGCTCTAGAAAAAAAGAAGCAGACTCTCCTAAGAGGAGTAGAAGAATGGAAATAATCAAACTGAGGGCAGAAATCAATAAAATAGAAACACAGAAAACAATCCAAAGTATCAATGAAACAAAAATCTGGTTCCTGGAGAAAATCAATCAGATTGATAAACCCCTATCCAAACTAATCAAACGGCAGAGAGAGAGTATGCAAATTAATAAGATCAGAAATGAAAAGGGGGACATAACCACAGACAGAGAGGAAATTCAGAGAATAATTAGATCTTACTACAAAAGCCTGTATGCCACAAAACTGGAAAATGTGGAAGAAATGGACACTTTTTTAGATAAATACCATATACCAAAGCTAAACCAAGACCAGGTGAATGACATAAATAGACCTGTTAGTCGCAAAGAATTAGAAACTGTTATCAAAAACCTCCCTACCAAAAAAAGCCCAGGACCAGATGGTTTCAATACGGAATTCGACCAGAACTTACAAGAAGACCTAATACCTATACTCCTTAATGTATTTCAGAATATAGAAACAGAAGAGTCGTTGCCAAATTCCTTCTATGAAGCTACAGTTACTCTGATACCAAAACCACACAAAGACCCAAGCAAGAAAGAGAATTACAGGCCAATCTCGCTCGTGAACATTGATGCAAAAATCCTCAACAAAATACTGGCAAACCGAATCCAAGAACACATTAGAAAAATTATCCATTATGATCAAGTAGGCTTCATCCCAGAGATGCAAGGCTGGTTCAACATATGAAAATCTATCAATGTAATCCATCATATAAATAAGCTGAAAGAAAAAAACCATATGATCATTTCATTAGATGCTGAAAAAGCTTTTGACAAAATTCAACATCCCTTTATGATAAAAGTCTTGGAGAGATTAGGGATACAAGGGACATACTTAAATATAATAAAAGCTATTTACACCAAGCCGACAGCTAACATCAAATTAAATGGAGAGAAACTCAAAGCCATCCCACTGAAATCAGGAACACGACAAGGCTGTCCAGTCTCTCCATACCTCTTCAATATAGTGCTTGAAGTGTTAGCAATAGCAATAAGACAACACAAGGGGATCAAGTGGATTCGAATTGGCAAGGAAGAAGTTAAACTTTCGTTATTTGCAGATGATATGATAGTGTACATAAGCGACCCCAAAATCTCCACCAAAGAACTCCTACAGCTGATAAACACGTTTAGTAATGTGGCAGGATACAAGATCAACTCCAAAAAATCAGTTGTCCTCCTTTACACAAAGGATATGGAAACAGAGAGGGAAATCAGAGATGCATCACCTTTCACGATAGCCACAAACAGCATAAAATACCTTGGGGTAACTCTAACCAAGGAAGTGAAAGATCTATTTGACAACAACTTTAAGGCATTGAAGAAAGAAATTGAAGAGGATACCAGAAAATGGAAGGACCTCCCTTGCTCTTGGATTGGGAGGATCAACATAGTAAAAATGGCAATTCTTTCAAAGGCAATTTTATAGATTCAATGCAATCCCCATCAAGGTCCCATCAAAATTCTTCACAGATCTTGAGAGGACAATAATCAACTTTATATGGAAAAACAATAAACCCAGGATAGCCAAAACAATCTTATACAATAAAGGAACTTCTGGAAGGCATTACCATCCCTGACTTCAAACTCTATTACAGAGCTAAAGTAATGAAAACAGTGTGGTACTGGCATAAAAACAGAGAAGTCGATCAATGGAATCGTACAGAAGACCCGGATTTTAACCCACAAACCTATGAACACCTCATTTTTGATAAAGGAGCTAAAAGCATACAATGGAAGAAAGAAAGCATCTTCAACAAATGGTGCTGGCACAATTGGATGTCAACCTGTAGAAGAATGAAAATAGACCCATATCTCTCACCATGCACAAAACTCAAGTCCAAATGGATCAAAGACCACAATATCAATCTGAACACACTGAACCTGATAGCAGAGAAATTGGGATGTACCCTAAAACAGTTGTGCACTGGAGATCGCTTCCTATGTATAACCCCAGCAGCACAGACATTAAGGGAAACATTGAATAAATGGGACCTCCTGAAACTGAGAAGCTTCTGTAAAGCAAAGGACACTGTCACTAAGACAAAAAGGCAACCTACTGACTGGGAGAAGATCTTCACCAACCCAGCAACAGACAAAGGCCTGATCTCCAAAATATATAAAGAACTCAAGAAACTAGACTTTAAAACGCTAAAAAACCCAATTAAAAATTGGGGCACTGAACTGAACAAAGAATTCTCAACAAAAGAATTCCAAATGGCCAAAAGACACTTAAGGTCATGCTCAACCTCCTTAGCGATCAGGGAAATGCAAATCAAAACAGCTTTGAGATATTATCTTACGCCTGTCAGAATGGCTAAAATCAAAAACACCAATGATAGTCTTTGCTGGAGAGTTTGTGGAGGAAGGGGTACCCTCATCCATTGTTGTTGGGAATGCAAACTTGTGCAACCACTTTGGAAATCAGTGTGGCGGTTTCTCAGGAAATTCGGGATCAACCTACCCCTGGACACAGCAATACCACTCTTTGGAATATATCCAAGAGATACCCTATCATATAACAAAAGCATTTGTTCAACGATATTCATAGCAGCATTATTTGTTATACCCAGAACCTGGAAAAAACCTAGATGTCCTTCAACGGAAGAATGGATGAAGAATGTGTGGAATATTTACATATTGGAGTACTACTCAGCTGTAAAAAACAATGACTTCTGTAATTTTGCATACAAATGGATAGATATAGAAAACACTGAGTGAGGTATCCCAGACCCAAAAAGATGAACATGGGATGTATTCACTCATAATTGGTTTCTAGTCACAAATAATCGTCTTTGAGTCTATATTCTGTGATCCCAAAGAAGCTCAATAAGAAGGTGAACCCAAAAAAAAACATATAGTTATTATCCCGAATACGGGAAGTAGACAAGATTGCCGGGGAAAAAATTGGGAACTTGGGGGTGGGGTGGGATGGGGGTAAGGGGAGCTGGGGAGAGAAAAGTAAGAAGGGGAGAATGGGGGGAGGTTGGGGAAACGGGATGATTGGAAGAAAGGAAGTTTGGATTGAGGAGCAGGGAATCACATAACTTAATTAAGGGAGTCATCTAAGTGATGGCAAGAGACTTGAACATAGAGGGGCTCCCAGGTAGCCAGGGCAATGTCTCTAGGTAGCTCTTTGGGCAGCTATGGATAGGGAACCTGAAATGACTCTATCCTATTGCCATACTGATGAATATCTTGCATATCACCATAGAACCTTCATGTGGAGATGGATGGAGATAGAGACAGAGACCCAGACTGGAGCATCAGACTGAGCTCCCAAGGTCCCAATGGGGAGCAGAAGGAGGGAGAACATGAGCAAGGAAGTAGGGACCAAGAGGGGCGCACCCACCCACTGAGACAGTAAGGCTGTTCTAGTGGGAGCTCACCAAGGCCAGCTGGAATGTGACTGAAAAAGCATGGGATAAATCTGGACTCTTTGAACATGGCAGACAATGAGGGCTGCTGAGAAGCCAAAGACAATGGCACGGGGTTTTGATCCTACTCCATGTTCTGGCTTTGTGGGAGCCTAGCCAGTTTGGATGTTCACCTTCCCAGAAAAGGATGGAGGGGCAAGGACCTGGGACTTTCCACATGGCAGGGAACCGTGACTACTCTTCGGACTGGAGAGGGAGGGGGAGAAGAGTGGGGGGAGGAGGAGAAAAGTGGGAGGAGGGAGAGGGAAATGGGAGGCTGGGAAGAGGTGAGAATTTCTTTTCTTTTCTTTCAATAAAAAAAATGCTTAGTACCCAGGTTGACCAGTTAGCCTCGTGAACGTCGGTCGAGCAGTTGTCTTTTTCCATGTCTTGATTGACTAATGTCATTTTTAAATGTGTCTGTTGGTTTGTTTATCTGTTGTTCCTTTCTCTATCCCAAACCGCCCTACTCACTCTTTTTATTTTTTATTTAATTATTAATTAATTAATTTATTTATCTATCTATTTATATATTTTTCTATCTATCTATCAATCCATCCATCCATTCAGATGGGAGGAGGTGAGAGGAAGATGCCCGGTGGTCAACCAGGGGTAAATAAATAAGGCTGGGAATAAATAGCTGAATATAAATTCATCCGAATAATATTAAAACTGTTCAAGGCGAAAACAATTGCTTTCTTTTCGGTTTGCCAAGAGATCTAACTGACTGCAACTTGGAAAGAAGAAGGCCCTGCTGGACAGAGACCTCCCTCCTGCTTTTGGTGGGGTGGCTGAGTGAACGTGGGTGGGTCGACCCGTTTCCATGTTTTGTCTTTTATGGATTGAATGGATGTGTCTCATTTTTTTCATGACTTCTTGTGTATTTCTTTGCTTCCTTACTTATCTATTTACTTACTTCTTTAAAAAATGACCCACCTAGTTATTTACTTACTTTTTCATACATTCCTTACTTCACTTCCTTATCTTCTTTCATATATCTGTTTATCTGCTCATTTATTTACTTATTGAATATTCTAATTATTACTTATTTTTATTCATTTATTCGTTCTTTGTCTATTTTTATGTAGGTATTTAATTACTTTCTTAATTTTTTTTACTTTTTAAATTTTTTTTCTTTCTTTGTAAATGTGGATCATTTATTTCCTTCCTTCCTTCCTTTCTTCCGTAATTCCTTCCTTCCTTCCTTCCTTCCTTCCTTCCTTCCTTCTAACTTTCTGTCTCCTGACTGTCACTGGCTATCTTGATGATTCTGGGTGAGTGTCAACAAAGCAGCTCCTGAAATGGAATTTGATGAAGGGATAGATAGATAGATATATAGATAGATTGATAGATAGATAGATGGAATGCGCACACGCTCACACACACACACACATATGCACGCACGTGCATTACATGTACAGATGGTGGGGTTCCAATGTTTTCAGAGGAAGGTGCTCACTGGTAATAATAAATGTGCTGATGAGTAAGGCTGGAAATAGCTGAATCATTAAAAGTCTTCAAATAAATAATAAGCAATTCCATTTCTCTCTGTCTCTGTCTCTGTCTCTCTCTCTCTCTCTCACCCTATACCAGCACATCTGAACTGACTACAACATACAAAAGAAGAAGAAACACAGGAGGAAGATATCCCTGCTGGACAGGATCTGATCTGAGATAGACAGGTGAAACCCTGCTGGACAGGATCTGATCTGAGATGAGCATAAATTCATCGAATGGCTGCCAACAGCATTTCACGAGAAGAAATTCCACATTTTATGCTGTACAGCTAGTTAGTTAGTTAGTTAGTTAATTAAAGGGGCCTCCTGTGAACTGGGGTGGTGTGTGGCTTCTCAGGTCAAGTCAGGTCAGGGAGGGGCTGAGGAGTGTCCCATTGGCCTTGACAATAGACACCAGTCAGATGTTAATGTCAGGGCCTGAGTGTTCCTCAAAGGGAATGAATGGAGACCCTTGCTCACCTAAAAAACGCCTGACCTTGGAAAAGGACTTGTGGAAAGCAGGCACTTGAAACTGTGGTTTCACATCTTACCAGAAAGCTCCCTCTCAGAAGGGAAAGTCACCGTGATATCTTACTCTTTGCCCAAGGATACCCTATCATTCTGATCATTCTTACTGAATTAAGTCTTCTACTGCAAATAAATAAATAATAGAAGACTTAATTCAGTCTGAATTAAGACTAAGAGTGATTAAGTAAGTAAGCAAATATGTGGATGGATGAACAAACAAATAAATACAAAGTTCGCTGACTTTTGGTTTCATAATGAATCTCTCTCTCTCTCTCTCTCTCTCTCTCTCTCAACACACACACACACACACACACACACACACACACAAAGAAAAACTAAATTCACAATAAAAACAAGCATAACACGTTTACTCAGGGGGCAGAGTGAACTCTGAAAGTTTTCCAGGCAGGGCTATATAGAGAGATGATCCATGTCGGGATGCAGAGATAGTTTAGGTTCAATTCCCAGCGTCTACATGGCAGCTCACAGCTGTCTGTTATCCAGGAGCCTGAGAGCCATGGCAATAAAAAATGCACATAAGATAAAAATAAATAAATTTTTTAAAGGAAGAGATTGAGGGGGAGAGAGACAGAATATAAGAACAAACTGAGAAACAAGGAAAGATAGTGCTGGCTGGCTGGCTGGCTTGGCTCTGGCTTGCTTTCAGTTCCCTGATGGAAATAAGCACATTATGGAGGAACCACAAAGTTGTTACACTATGTGGGTGTAAAGAGGAGAGATTGTGAGTGAGTGTGTCCTGTTAGAACAAAGTTAGTCCCATAGTTGATGAAATTCATTATCCCAAAACTTCAGCAGAATATATCCCAAGCTTGCAAATGTGTGGTCAGCATGTGACAGGTTGGGCTGGAGATGCTGAGAACTGGGGTTCAGCCAGTGGAGTCCTCAATGCAAGAGCAGACACTCATTCCCATGAAGAGTGAGGGAGGGAGGGATCATTCATTCCTATACTCAAGTTTAAGGAATGATGAATGGCTATGGAGAGACCACTCAGAGATATGAAAGATCTTTTCCTAAAAATCAAATTTCTCAATCAGTATTCAACTGCTGTGGTGCTTCTCCTAGGTAGAGCAACACACACACACACACACACACACACACACACACACACACAAAAAAACTGATGCAAGATCTAGAGCCACAGGAATGGGACACGACCAACTTGAATCACAATATTCATCAGAGCATGAGAATAGTGTAAAAAGGACACAAAAGGAGTGATAATTCTGGTCCTTCCTTCCTTCCTTCCTCTTCCTTCCTCCTCTCAGGAAGTGACTGACAGATGAGACTTTGTCCAAGCAAGTTATAAAATACCAGACTTGAGTTTCCCCCTCTGTAGGTATTAGTTAGTCAGTCAGTCCTACTTTCTTTCTGTAGGAAGGTGGTGCATGACTCTCAGAAGTTACCTGGTTGCCTCTGCACAAGGTGACCCAGGGGAAAGCTTTCTAAACCTTATTCAGAGCTATAGAGGATGCAGTATAACTTCAGAGACTTCAGGGAGTATAGGGGTGGGTGCTTGATGCTTCATACTCATATCATTGAAGGGCAGAACATAGTCTGGATTCACAAACATTCACAACACAGAGCCATCCTCACTTACTAACAGCCCATGACACCCGGAGGTAACAAGAAATTGCAGTCTCGGGCGGGCTGTGATGTGTGGGGTTTGGTGCATGCCTTTAATCAATGCTCACACACAGATCTCTGTGAGAACAAGATGGCCTTATTTACAGAGTGAGCTTTAGGACAGCCCAAGATACACAAAGAAAACCTTGCTTGAAAAACAAAACACCAAAAGAAAGAAAGAAAGGAAAGGAAAAAGACAAAAGAAGAAGAAAGAAAAAACAAAAAAATTGCAGTCTCTTCCTACTCTCGCATCCATTGGCTCTTAAAGAGCTCTCAGTCTGAACTGGAGACCAGGGTGTCATTTATAACTGGGAAGCCAGAAACCTTAGGGGGGGTCACAGGAGGACTGAGTGCAGCACTTGATGCCTCAACCCTGCTACTGCCTGTAATTCGGGATTTGGCAGAGCATTACTCACCTTTCTCTATTATTACTGCTACACAACAAAAATGACTTGGGTGGGAAGGGGGGATGATGTGCAGTGCTGGTATTGAAATCTCACTGACAACTTCCGCACTCCTTGTCAATTCCCGATTTTGAAAAATCAACTATCATGATACTTTGGTGTGGGTTGGCCCTTTAGGAACTCAGCGAAACAAGACAGGCCTATTGCATCCCAGAAACCTCCCAGTTCCAGAGCCCTAGCCCTGGAAGTCTCAAAGCCATCACATCCAGAAATCTCTCCAGTCCCTGCTAGTGGTGAACTCATTTCGTCTTCCTCCCTCTGGCCTCTCCATGATCTCCATTCTCTAGACAACCTGTCTAGAAGCGAGTCTTATAAGGCACCAAGAGCGTGTGTCTTGAGGGCAGTTGGCGTTTCTAGGACACGATTGACATCACAAAATTCCGACAGCTCTCCGGGATACTGTAGAATTTCCAGAGAAGGGACTGCTGATGTCGTGAGGCACGGCCTTTACCTCCTTGCTAATATTTCTCCCCGAACTGACTGACCGACTGACCGACCGAACCGACCGAGCAGAACCTGAGGTTTCCTTTCCAGGAGTCTCTCCTGCGACCCAGAGGGAGCCATTCAGGATATCTTCCAGCCAAAACCAGAAATTTCTCTCTACTTCATTAAAATCTTTTCACTACTTCCTTCACCGAATGACCGACCCTTCCTCCCTCTCCTGAACATATATTCATCCTCAGTAATATGAGAAATTAGGCCAGGAGGACACGGAGGATGAGGGTTGAGTACTATGAAGTGAATGAGCACTTAGGGAAGGCTACACTTAAGGGAACTTGACTCTGAGTGGCAAGAGATGAATAGCTGCTGCCAAGGCACAGATACAGGCATCAGGCTGAGGCACCAACTGGGCAGCTCTCGGTATTCTCCTGCATCATCAGAGCTGTGTGGGAAACTCAGCCCAAAGGAGGGGCCGTGTTCAAAGGGAGAGGGAATATTCTAGGACAGCACTGTTTTCTTTTTCATGTTTTTTTTTTACTCAGACAAAATTTCACCCAAAGTATGTTACAGGGTTGGAGGTCATTAAGTTACTTAGTTAGTCTAATGCTGTTGGGCTGAGATAGAGTATAAGGTTGATGGAGAGTTATTTTTGAGAAGATTGTGTGCTAGCTTCTCATGAAGTCTCATTCTAAAGTAGTCAACTTTAAAATGAACTCCTTAAAATGCAATCTCTATGGCTAGGAATACACAGTGCATCATTCCTTGCCATATGTAAGAGCTCAGCAGCTCTGGAGATGTCACTCTGGGGATGTGGAACTTCTGAATTAACTTTCCCCAGTCTACTTTCTTAGGATGCAGTCTCATTTTTTCTTTTTTTCTTTTTTTTAACACTGCTTTGGACTGTAGTTGCAGTCTCATTTTTTAATATACATATATTTTTATCATACATATGCCTCGACCTGATGGGTCGACCAGTTGGCTCTCTGTGCACTCTCTCTTTTCACTAAACTAGAAGCAGGTCGACCAGTTATCCAATAAAGTGTTTGGCCTTAAACCACTAAGAACCCAGGTCGACCAGTTGGCCTCGTGAATGTGGGTCGACCACTTGTCTTTTTCCATGTCTTGATTGACTAATGTCATTATTAAATTTGTCTGTCGGTTTGGTTATCTGTTGTTCGTTTCTCTATCCCAACCCGCCCTACTCACTCTATTTTATCTATCTATCTATCTATCTATCTATCTATCTATCTATCTATCTATCTATCTATCTATCTATCTATCTATCTATCCATCCATCCATCCATCCATCCATCCATCCATCCATCCATCCATCCATCCAGATGGGAGGAGGTGAGAGGAAGGTGCCCGGTGGTCATCCAGGGGTAAATAAATAAGGCTGGGAATAAATAGCTGAATATTAATTCATTCGAATAATATTAAAACTGTTCAAGTCGAAAACAATTGCTTTCTTTTCTGTTTGCCCAGAGATCTGACTGACTGCAACTTGGAAAGAAGAAGGCCCTGATGGACAGAGACGTCCCTCCTGCTTTGGGTGGGGTGGCTGAGTGAACGTGGGTGGGTCGTCCAGTTTCCATGTTTTGTCTTTTATGGATTGATGGATATGTCTCATTTTTTTCATGACTTCTTGTGTATTTCTTTGCTTCCTTACTTATCTATTTACTTACTTCTTTAAAAAATGACACACCTAGTTATTTACTTACATTTTCGTACATTCCTTACTTCACTTCCTTATCTTCTTTCATATATCTGTTTATCTGCTCATTTATTTACTTATTGAATATTCCAATTATTACTTATTTTTATTCACTTATTCGTTCTTTGTCTATTTTTATGTAGGTATTTACTTACTTTCTTAATTTTTTTTTACTTTTTAATTTTTTTCTTTCTTTGGAAATGTGGATCATTTATTTCCTTCCTTCCTTCCTTCCTTCCTTCCTTCCTTCCTTCCTTCCTTCCTTCCTTCTTTCTTTCTGTCTCCTGACTCTCACTGGCTATCTCAATGGTTCTGGGTGAGTGTCAGCAAAGCAGCTCCTGAAATGGAATTTGATGAATGGATAGATAGATAGATAGATAGATAGATAGATAGATAGATAGATAGATAGATGGGATGTGGATACGCTCGCAAACACACACACACACACACACACACACACGACGTGCATGACATGTACAGATGGGGGGGTTCCAATATTTGCAGAGGAAGGTTCTCACTGGTAATAATAAATGTGCTGATAAATAAGGTTGGAAATAGCTGATTCATTAAAAGTCTTCAAATAAATAAAAATCAATTCCATTTCTCTCTCTCTCTCTCTCTCTCTCTCTCTCTCTCTCTCTCTCTCTCTCTCTCTCTCTCTCTCATCATATACCAGCACATCTGAACTGAGTGCTACATACAAAAGAAGAAGAAACACAGAAGGAAGATATCCCTGCTGGACAGGATCTAAATAGGATGACTGAGATGAGCATAAATTAATCGAATGGCTGCCAACAGCATTTCACTGAGAAGAGATTCCACATTTTATGCTGTACAGTTAATTAGTTAGTTATATTAATGGGGCCTCCTGTGACCTGGGGTGGGGTGTGGCTTCTCAGGTCAGGTCAGGTCAGGGAGGGGCTGAGGAGTGTCCCATTGGCCTTGAAAATAGGCACCAGTCAGATGATAATGTCAGATCCTGAGAGTTCTTCAAAGGGAATGAATGGAGACCCTTGCTCACCTACAAAACGCCTGACCTTGGAAAAGGACTTGTGGAAAGCAGGCACTTGAAACTGTGGTTTCACATCTTACCAGAAAGCTCCCTCTCAGAATGGAAAGTCTCCGTGATATCTTACTCTTTGCCCAAGGATACCCTACCATTCTGATCATTCTTACTGAATAAAGTCTTCTACTGCAAATAAATAAATAATAGAAGACTTAATTCAGTAAGTCTTCTACTTACTGAATTAACTAAGAGTGAGTAAGTAAGTAAGCAAAAATGTGGATGGATGAACAAACAAATAATTACAAAGTTCGCTGACTTTTGGTTTCATAATGAATCTCTCTCTCTCTCACACACACTCACACACACACACAAACACACACACAAACAAACAAACAAAAACCAAATATACAATAAAAGGAAGCATAACATGTTTACTCAGGGGGCAGAGTGAACTCTGAAAGTTTTCCAGGCAGGGCTATACAGAGAGATGTTCCATGTCGGGCTGCAGAGATAGTTTAGGTTCAATTCCCAGCATCTACATGGCAGATCACAGCTGTCTGTAATCCAGGAGCCTGTGAGCCATGGCAAAAACACAAATGCACATAAGATAAATATAAATAAAATTTTTAAAGGAAGAGATTGTGGGGGGAGAGAGACAGAATATAAGAACAAACTGAAAAACAAGGAAAGATAGTGCTGGCTGGCTGGCTGGCTGGCTGGTTGTTTTCATTTCCCTGACAGAAATAAGCACATTATGGAGGAACCACAAAGTTGTTACACTATGTGGGTGTAATGAGGAGAGATTGTGAGTGAGGGTGTCCTGTCAGAACAAAGTTAGTCCCATAGTTGATGAAATTCATTATCCCAAAACTTCAGCAGAATATATCCCAAGCTTGCAAATGTGTGGTCAGCATGTGACAGGTTGGGCTGGAGATGCTGAGAACTGGGGTTCACCCAGGGGAGCCCTCAATGCAAGAGCAGACACTCATTCCCATGAAGAGTGAGGGAGGAAGTGATCATTCATTCCTATACTCAAGTTTAAGGAAAGATGAATGGCTATAGAGAGAACACTCACAGATATGAAAAATCTTTTCCTAAAAATGAAATTTCTCAATCAGTATGCAACTGCTGTGGTGCTTCTCCTAGATAGAGCAACACACACACACACACACACACACACACACACACAAATTATTCCTTGATCTAGAGTCACAGGAAGGGGACATGGCCAAGTTGAATCACAATATTCATCAGAGCATGAGAAGAGTGTAAAAAGGACACAAAAGGAGAGATAATTCTGGTCCTTCCTTCCTTCCTTCCTTAGGAAGGAAAGAAGGTGGTGCATGTCTCTCAGAAGTTACCTGGTTTCCTCTGCACAAGGTGACCCAGGGGAAAGTTTTCTAAGCCTTATGCAGAGCTATAGATCATGCACCGTGACTTCAGAGACCTCAGGGAGTATAGGGGTGGGTGCTTGATACTTCAGACTCATAACATTGAAGGGCAGAACATAGTCTGGATTCACAAACATTCACAACACAGAGCCATCCTCACTTACTAACAGCCCAGAACACCCAAAGATAACAAGAAATTGCAGTCTCGGCCGGGTTGTGGTGTGTGGGGGTCGGTGCATGCCTTTAATCTCTGCTCACACACAGATCTCTGTGAGCTCGAGGATGGCCTGATTTACAGAGTGAGTTTTAGGACAGCCCAAGATACACAAAGAAACCCTTTCTTGAAAAACAAAACAGCAAAAGAAAGAAAGAAAGAAAGAAAGAAAGAAAGAAAGAAAGAAAGAAAGAAAGAAAGAAAGAAAGAAAGAAGGAAAGAAAAAAAGAAAAAAAAAAAGAAAAAAATTGCAGTCTCTTCCTACTCTCTCATCCATTGGCTCTTTAAGAGCTCTCAGGCTGAACTGGAGACCAGGGTGTCATTTATAACTGGGAAGCCAGAAACCTTAGGGGGGTCACAGGAGGACTGACTGCAGCACTTGATGCCTCAACCCTGCTAATGGCTGTAATATGGGCTTTGGCAGAGCACTACTCCCCTTTCTCTATTATTACTGCTACACAACGAAAAGGACTGGGGGGAGGGAGGGATGATGTGCAGTGCTGGTATTGACATCTCACTGACACCTTCCGTGCCCCTTGTCAATTCCCGACTTTGTGAAATCAACTATCGTGAATCTTTGGTGTGGGTTGGCCCTTTAGGAACTCAGAGAAACAAGACAGGCCTATTGCATCCCAGAAACCTCCCAGTTCCTGAGCCCTAGCCCTGTAAGT
Organism: Microtus agrestis; assembly: GCA_902806775.1. NCBI lineage: Eukaryota > Metazoa > Chordata > Mammalia > Rodentia > Cricetidae > Microtus > Microtus agrestis. Next base: position 13,422 of record CADCXT010001313.1, on the reverse strand, counting down.
CTCAAAGCCATCACATCCAGAAATCTCTCCAGTCCCTGCTAGTGGTGAACTCACTTCATCTTCCTCCCTCTGGCCTCTCCACGATCTCCATTCTCTAGACAACATGTCTAGAAGCGAGACTTATAGGCACCGAGAGAGTGTGTCTTGAGGGCAGTTCGCGTTTCTAGGACACAAGTGACATCACAAAATTCCGAGAGCTCTCTGGGATATGGTAGAATTTCAAGAGAAGGGACTGCTGATGTCGTGAGGCACGGCCTTTACCTCCTTGCTAATATTTCTCCCCGAACTGACTGACTGACTGACCGACCGGAACCTGAGGTTTCCTTTCCAGGAGTCTCTCTTGTGACACAGGAGGAGCCATTCAGGATCTCCTCCTGCCAAAACCATAAATTTCTCTCTGCTTCATTAAAATCTTTTCACTCCTTCCTTCACCGAATGACTGACCCTTCCTGCCTCTTCTGAACAGATATTCATCCTCAGTAATATGACAAATTAGGCCAGGAGGACACGGAGGATAAGGTTGAGTCCTCTGAAGTGAACGAGCACTTAGGGAAGACAAAACTTAAGGGAACTTGACTCTGAGTGGCAAGAGATGAATAGCTGCTGCCAAGGCACAGATACAGGTATCAGGCTGAGGCACCAACTGGGTGGCTCTCGTTATCCTCTTGCATCATCAGAGCTGTGTGGGAAACTCAGCCCAAAGGAGGGGCCGTGTTCAAAGGGAGAGGGAATTTTCTAGGACAGCACTGTTTTCTTTTTCATGTTTTTTTTTAACTCAGACAAAATTTCACCCAAAGTATGTTACAGGGTTGGAGGTCATTAAGTTACTTAGTTAGTCTAATGCTGTTGGGCTGAGATAGAGTATAAGGTTGATGGAGAGTTATTTTTGAGAAGATTGTGTGCTAGCTTCTCATTAAGTCTCGTTCTAAAGTGGTCAACTTTAAAATGAACTCCTTAAAATGCAATCTCTATGGCTAGGAATACACAGTGCATCATTCCTTGCCATATGTAAGGGCTCAGCAGTTCTCGAGATGTCACTCTGTGGATGCGGCACTTTTGAATTAAATTTCCCCAGTCTACTTTCTTAGGATGCAGTCTCATTTTTTTCTTTATTTCTTTTTTTTTACAATGCTTATGACTGTAGTTGCAGTCTCATTTTTTATATATATATATATATATTTTTATCATACATATGCCTCGACCTGATGGGTTGACCAGTTGGCTCTCTGTGCACTCTCTCTTTTCACTAAACTAGAAGTGGGTCGACCTGAAGGCGTAAGTCACGAACAATGCTACACCAGTTTGGAGTTATAATTAATAGGGTGTTATTTATTTAAAAAGGGAAAACTTACAGACCACCGTCCCGGACAACAGCCATCTGCGCAACAAGGAAGGGAGTCTAGTCTCCAGCGGAGCAGGAAGTGAAGAGAGAGAGAAAGGAAATAGCAGCTTCTTTTAAAGGGAGAGAAACCACGCCCCAATGGGCTGGTATCTCAGCAGCTATTGGTTGGAGGGGCGGAAGGACCTCCCGCAACACCTCCCCCTTTTGTTTAAGTAAGAAAGTTCTAAACCTACTACAAAATTATATACAATAAGTACAAATATCCTATTCTAACTAGCTTAGGTCTTGTATAATAAATAACTTGGCCAAGTCATGAGAGAAAAGTAACTACATTTATATAGTCTTCAACCCCATCGAAGATCTGAGAAGGGAAATAATGTTACCTGAGTAATTAGGAAGTTCAGTAAAACAACTTCCAAAACATGCAACAAATCACAGAGACAACTAGCTACCTGGGCAATCACCCAAAGTCATGTTTGCAGCGTCGAAGCAACCAACTTTGCCTAAGGCCTAACATAACTGACATACCATTTTCAAAGGCAAGCAACTTTTCAAAACTATCTTACCCTGTCTTGGCAGGATATGACAGTCCTGTTTCATCCATTGATGCACGCTCTGTATCTCTGTCAGTGGTTGAGGTATGGGCATTTCTTTGCCCCAAGGCCAGTTCTGCCAAAAAGAAAGGCTCCAGGTGGAGTGTCTTTGGTGCTCAACATTCTCTCGGGAATAGAGCGGTGTTGCCAGGAGCAATTGTGTCTCACTACCACAAAACTCTTGAGTTAGATTAAAGGCCATTTTCTACAGCTCTTTGAAGAGGTTGAAGACCGTCTGTCTATACTGAGTATAATCTCTATATATCTAAAGAACCTGATTAGTCTAATTATAAACGACAAACTTAGATGACTATAATCTATATAATTCTCAATATCTATCTAACTTAAAGACTAAGACAATAAACGACTGTGAAACAAATGAGGACAATGACCTCCAAATAGAAACAATGTACAAATATACATTGCAATATGGTAAATATATATCAATATACAAACAATATATGAGTATCTTAATCAGAGGTAGAAATGTACATTGCAATATGGTAAATATATACAATATATATATCAATACAATATATGTCAATACATAAAAAATGTTTTAAACAGAGGTAGAAACATGCATGCATACAATAGTCAATATAATTTAACTTTGTATCAATATACAAAAATCGATATCAATATATTTGTCTAAAAACAGTAACTCACAATTATAAATCTATTATCCCATCAATCCCTCTTTTTTTTTCAAAATGATCCCTGAGCTTATAAAATTCCTCCCTTCCCCTCCCAACCCCTAAATGATGTCCCTAAACCCAGGGGCAAACTTTACTGGGAGAGGGGACGTCGTCCTCTAGAATTACTTCCAGCTGTCATGGGGGCGACGTTCTTTCTGGGGGATCATGTGAAAGTAAAATGATGGTTAAATTTCAAGATCAATGTCTTTTAAAATTGCAAATAGTCTCTGAGTATTTTGTGGAGGTCTGGCCAGAATGTTGTACAAGATGTGCACCATTTCAGCTAACCAAGTTGGGATCGTCTTGTGCAGTTGGTACCCAAAACAGGTCTTGTAGTAGCGCTATCAGTATCATGACGTCATATCAACCAGGTAGAGTTGTTGTTGTGGGGCCCCATCTTCTTCCTGGAAACTTCAAATGTCACTTCAGGAAAGACTCATTGTTCATTGTGAAAAACTTAAGCATTAATCATATAGACATATATAGACATATATATATTCAATGAAAGGCATGATAGATATATTCAATGAAAAGTATGATAGACATGAAGAAAAGCAAAGATGTTTTCTAAACTCATATTTCTTTCTGTCCCATATCATGGCTCTTGACATGAGTCAGAAACTCCAGAAACTCTGGGTTTTTCTCTTACCAACAGGCTTGGAATTGGAGAGGGACTGAGCCAGAGTCCAACTTCAAAACCAGCTCTACAAATTTAGAAATATGGTTTAATATATTATACTTACACAACCCATTCAGTTTTCTTGATATTTCCTATTGGGCAGGTATTTTTCCATCTGTCAGTATCCAAACATCCAGGGTCCTTTTAATTTTTCAAAGATGAGTGTTTTCCTATGGAGATAAGAACAGAACCCTGCCCCCATTCTATATGTTTTTCTTACCACCTGTATGAATATCATCATTGTGGATGGGTTGTCATTTCTCCTTTCTAAGAGGTTTCTCCTCTTCAAATCGAAACTTTATTAATTTTGATGGTATCCACAATTTTTCTTCTCCTGTGGAAACAAGAGCAAAACCCCTTCCCCAACGTAGCACATCTCCTGGCTTCCATTGAGAGGTCAGCACATCTTTGAAATAAATCGGTTGATTTAGTTCAGCAGACTTTTCCATTATCCAATGTCTTTCTGCTGCTGTTGTTCCTTTCTCATTAGCGTTAAGAAAATTCAAGGTTAATAGAGCATTATGTAATCTATTTCTGGGGGTATTTTCAGTCCCTTTTTGTTTGTTCAGCATATCCTTTATAGTACGATTTGATCTTTCTATAACTGCCTGACCTGTAGGATTATTTGGTATACCTGTAATGTGTTTTATATTATAATAGTCAAAAAAGCGTTTCATTTTCTTAGATACATATGCTGGACCATTATCTGTCTTTATTTGTGCAGGTATACCCATGATGGCCATAACTTCCAATAAATGTGTGATTACTGAATCAGCCTTTTCTGAACTCAGGGCAGTAGCCCATTGAAAACCTGAATACGTGTCTATGGTGTGGTGTACATATTTTAATTTACCAAATTCCATAAAGTGGAACACATCCATCTGCCAGATTTCATTTCTCTTAGTACCCTTTGGGTTACTCCCTGCAGGCAACGGTGTTTGATTATAGAAAGAACAAGTAGGACATCTCTTTATAATGTCTTTAGCTTGTTGCCAAGTAATGGAAAATTCTTTCTTTAGGCCTTTACTATTGACATGATGCTTTTTATGAAATTCTGAGGCCTGCAACACACTTCCAATCAATAATTGATCAATCTCAGCGTTGCCTTGGGCTAGAGGACCAGGCAGACCTGTATGGGACCGGATGTGTGTTATGTACATCGGACAAAGCCTGTTCCTGATTATGTCTTGTACCTGGATAAACCATGAAGTCAACTCTGTGTCATCTGGTATAAATTCAGCGGTTTCAATATGCAAGATAACTCTTTCTGCATATTGAGAATCTGTAACTATATTAAGAGGTTCTTTAAAATCCCTTAGCACCATAAGAATGGCATATAATTCTGCCTTCTGGACAGAATTATAAGGGCTTTGTTCCACCTTACTCAATTCATCTGACTTGTAACCTGCTTTCCCTGATTTATTCGCATCAGTATAGAACGTACGGGCTCCAGTTATTGGAGCATCACGTACAATTTTAGGAAGAATCCAAGAAGTTCTCTTTATGAGGTTAAGTCTACCACTTTTGGGATAGTTGCTATTAATTTCTCCCAAAAAATTAGCACAAGCTCGTTGCCACGGTTCATTGTCTTCCCATAACTTTTTTATTTCTTCAGTAGTAAAAGGCACTATAATTTCTGCTGGGTCTATACCTGCTAGTTGACGAAGTCTCAGCTTACCTTTTATAATTAATTCAGAGACTTTTTCCACATAAGTTTTTAATTTTTTACTTGGTTTATTAGGTATAAATATCCACTCTAAAATAATATCTTCCCTCTGCATTAGAATCCCAGTAGGAGAAATTCTGGAAGGCAATATGACTAGGATGCAGCTAAGATTTGGGTTCACCCTATCCACATGTGCCTCCTGTAATTTTTCCTCAATCATTGTCAGTTCCTTTTCTGCTTCAGCTGTCAGTTTTCTTGGACTATTCAAATCTTTATCACCATCTAAGGTTTTGTTTAAATGAACTATTAGATCAGGTGTTATCCCAACAGCTGGTCGTAGACTGGAAATATCTCCTAACAATCTTTGGAAGTCATTAAGAGTCTTTAACTGGTCTCTCCTAATTTGTGCCTTTTGCGTTTTAATTTTCTCTAACCCTATTCTGTAACCTAGGTAGTTAATAGAATTTCCTCTTTGAATCTTTTCAGGGGCAATTTGTAATCCCCACCTAGGCAAGACTTTCTTTACTTCTTCAAACATCCTTTCTAAAGTATCTTTATTTGAATCAGATAACAAGATGTCGTCCATGTAATGATAAATTATGGACTTGGGGAATTGTTTACGAATTATTTCCAATGGCTTACTTACAAAATATTGGCACAATGTAGGACTATTGAGCATACCCTGTGGGAGGACAGTCCATTGATATCTCCTATTAGGCTGAGAATTATTATAAGTAGGCACTGTGAAGGCAAATTTTTCTCTATCCTTTTCTTGTAACGGTATAGTGAAAAAACAATCTTTCAAATCAAGAACTATAAGAGGCCATCCTTTTGGTAGTAGAGAAGGCAAAGGAATTCCAGATTGTAGTGGGCCCATAGGTTGAATTACTTTGTTGACAGCTCTTAGATCTGTCACCATTCTCCATTTACCAGATTTCTTTTTACAACAAACACAGGAGAATTCCAAGGGCTGGTTGATTCTTCAATATGGTGAGCATCTAGTTGCTCTTGCACCAGCTGTTCCAATGCCTGCAATTTATCTTCAGCTAAAGGCCACTGTTTGATCCATATTGGCTTCTCAGTTAGCCATTTTAAAGGTAGGGCTGTTGGTACCTCTAAAGGTTTGGTATTTGTTGTATGTTCTTGTACAGCCTGAATGGCTGGTGACCTTTTCCATAATACCGCATCATATCTTTCCTAGAATTATGAGTTCCTGGAACTACAGGAATGTTAATCTGGGTATTCCATTGCTGTAGCAGGTCACGGCCCCATAAATTTATGGCAATATTGGCTATATATGGCCTTAGTCTTCCTATTTGCCCTTCGGGCCCTATGCATTCAACCCATCTTGTGCTTTGTTTTACACGAGATAGGGTTCCAATTCCCAGAAACTGAACATCTACCTCTTGAAGAGGCCAATTCGGATGCCAGGATTCTGGAGTAATGATACTTACATCCGCACCTGTGTCTAACAAGCCTTCAATAAAAGTGCCATTTATACAGACTCTTAGCTTTGGTCTTCGATCGTTAATAGAAGTCTGCCAAAATATACGTTTACTCTGTCCTACTGAGTTTTTTGACTCATCCTCCACGCGTAATTCATCATTTAGACCAGTATTACTTTTTACAGCAGAAATTGGAGCTTTTAATTTTCTTGGTGAGGCACGTTCTCCACTGTGACTGGGAATGACTGGGCCACTGTTGGCTTGGGGGCCTGCGAGAGGCCCCTCAAGGAGTTTCCCGGCGGTATCGGGTTGCCTTGTTTGTCTGATGTTGACCTGCATTCATTGGACCAATGTCGGCCTTTACCGCATCGCCTACATATACCTGAAGGCCTAGGTCTCCTATTCTTGTCATTCCCAGAGGAGATATTATTCCTAGAAATTCTGTGCCTGCAATCCCTTTTCAGATGTCCTAATTTACCACAATTAAAACACCTGGCAGTTTGATGTCTCCTCATTGCTGTGGAAACTGCTTCTCCTACCCAAGATTCATCATTATAGCTAAATGCCTCAACATTCATCGTATGCTGAATCCATTCATCCATAGGTGCTGATCTAGACTTTAAAGGCCCAATTATCTTTTTGCATTCTATGTTTGCATTCTCAAAAGCTAGAGATTCAAGAAGTATTCGTCTAGATTCTGGGTCTGTTACCCCTATGTCCAGAGCCTTAATTAATCTTTGCAAAAAGTCAATAAAGGGTTCTCTCTGTCCCTGCCTAATTCTGGTATATGATTCAACCCTTTTTCCTGGATCTTGTATCCTATTCCAAGCATTTAAAGCTGCTTGGTGACATAGACACAGTACTTCATCGTCATAAAGAGCTTGGACCTGTGGATCAGCATATTCTCCTGCACCAAGGATTTGATCTTGGGAAACCTCAATACCTTTTGCTCTTCCTTGCTGTTCCATATGTTTGGATTCTTCTCTGAAATAAATTCCAAACATCAAGGAAGGTCCCTTATCTAAAACTGCAGACACTAACTGATGGAAATCATAGGGGGTAGCTCTAGCATTAGAAGCCCAAGTCCTTATCATTTCCTTTACATATGCATTTTGTAAGCCAAAATTAATAATAGCCTGCTTAATTTCTTTTAGATCATTCATTGCTATTGGTGTCCATCTAGCTTCTCTGACTCCCTTTGAGCCTTTAGAAGTTGACGCTTTGTCAGAATTAAGTATAGGGTATGCTGCTAAAACCTTAGGTAAGCCAGTTCTAATAGCTGGTGTTGGCATTGGATCCTGTCCTTGTGCCTTATTACTCTGTTCACCAGCTCCAAAAATTTCTTCAATCATTTCAAGTCTTTTTATTATTGCCTCTTTTGAATCCTGAATCTCCTGACCTATGGTTCTTAGGAGTACCATATTCTTCCTAAATGATAGAATATTCAAAAGAATACTAAAACCTAGTAGCCAGTAAATTAAGTTATCCTCATAGTCATATAAACCTTGCATAATAAGACCCATTGTATTGGTAGCCCAAACAGTTAAATTCATGTTGGAAACGAAAACTGCCATATTACCTATTATCCAGCTGGCCTCGAACTCACCGAAATCCGCCTGTCTCTGCTTCCCGAGTGCTGGGATTAAAGGCGTGCACCACCACCGCCTGGCCGGCCTCGAACTCACAGAGATCCGTCTGCCTCTGCCTCCTGAGTGCTGGGATTAAAGGCGTATGCCACCACCGCCCAGCCGGCTTCAGAGATCATCCTGCCTCTCTGGATATTATGGGCCTGAAGGCCGAGTGTATCTCGGACTCAGCACTGGGGCCTAAGTCACGAACTAAACAAAAAACGGTGTACACGGAACCATAAACCCAGAATCCAGGGGTAGAGAAGAGTAACCCGGAAGCCGTGTATGCCTCCACGTGACAGAGTAACCCTGAGGGGTTGCAGCTTCCGCAACCGGCAACCGCGTGCTCTGGTTCGCACCACTTAAGAGCTGTACTTGCAAGGGAGATTTAAAAACAACTCAGAAAAGAGTAAACCACGCAGGCAGAGATTACACGGGCCTGTGGAGTTTAAATCCACGTGGGGAGGCAGAATAGGGTGCGTGGGGACTTGAAGTCAATCTGAGGTGTCTAAAAAAGCAAAGAATTGCAGCAAGAAAAGCCAATGAGTGAAAATTTATATTAAACTGCTGGCTCCATGCACAAGGCACAGGTCACACAGCCGCCGCAAGGCACAGGCCGCGGCTGAGGAAGGGAGGGCTTGCGCCCAGCCGAACTCGCGGCCAGCAGCCGAGCAGGGGAAGGAGAGGTCCTAAAAGCCAAACGTTCGGGCGCCAAAATGAAGGCATAAGTCACGAACAATGCTACACCAGTTTGGAGTTATAATTAATAGGGTGTTATTTATTTAAAAAGGGAAAATCCCACCCCCCCCCCCCGCCCACACCCCTCTTCTCAAAAAGGAAGGGAGTCTAGTCTCTAGCAGAGCAGGAAGTGAAGAGAGAGAGAAAGGAAATAGCCGCTTCTTTTAAAGGGAGAGAAACCACGCCCCAATGGGCTGGTATCTCAGCAGCTATTGAGTTGGAGGGGCGGAAGGACCTCCCTAACACTTTGGAAATGTGGATCATTAATTTCCTTCCTTCGTCCTTCCTTCCTTCCTTCCTTCCTTCCTTCTTACTTTCTGTCTGCTGACTGTCACTGGCTATCTCAATGGTTCTCGGTGAGTGTCAGCAAAAAAGCTCCTGAAATAGAATTTGATGAAGGGATAGATAGATAGATAGATAGATGTTATGCGCACACGCTCGAACACACATATGCACGCATGTCCATGGCATGTACAGATGGGCGGTTCCAATGTTTTCAGAGGAAGGTGCTTACTGGTAATAATAAATGTGCTGATAAATAAGGCTGGAAATAGCTGAATCATTAAAAGTCTTCAAATAAATAAAAAGCAATTCCATTTCTCTCTCTCTCTCTCTCTCTCTCTCTCTCTCTCTCTCTCTCTCTCTCCTCTCTCTCTCTCTCTCTCTCTCTCTCTCTCCCCTCTCTCTCTCTCTCTCTCTCTTTCTCACCATATACCAGCACATCTGAACTGACTGCAACATACAAAAGAAGAAGAAACACAGAAGGAAGATATCCCTGCTGGACAGGATCTGATCTGAGATGAGCATAAATTCATCGAATGGCTGCCAACACCATTTCACTGAGAAGAGATTCCACATTTTAAGTTGGAGAGTTAGTTAGTTAGTAGTTAGATTGAAAGGGGCTTCCTGTGAACTGAGGTGGGGTGTGGCTTCTCAGGTCATGTCGGGTCAGGGAGGGGCTGAGGAGTGTCCCATTGGCTTTGACAATAGACACCAGTCAGATGTTAATGTCAGGGCCTGAGAGTTCCTCAAAGGGAATGAATGGAGACCCTTGCTCACAGAAAAAATGCCTGACCTTGGAAAAGGTCTTGTGGAAAGCAGGCACTTGAAACTGTGGTTTCACAAATTACCACAAAGCTCCCTCTCAGGAGGGAAAGTCACCATGATATCTTACTCTTTCCCCAAGGATACACTACCATTCTGATCATTCTTAATGAATTAAGTCTTCTACTGCAAATAAAAAAATCATAGAAGATTTAATTCAGTAAGTCTTCTACTTACAGAATTAACTAAGAGTGAGTAAGTAAGTAAGCAAATATGTGGATGGATGAACAAACAAATAAATAAAATGTTCGCTGACTTTTGGTTTCATAATGAATCTCTCTCTCTCTCACACACACACACACACACACACACAAACAAAAACTAAATATACAATAAAAGGAAGCATAACACGTTTACTCAGGGGGCAGAGTGAACTCTGAAAGTTTTCCAGGCAGGGCTATATAGAGAGATGTTCCATGTCGGGCTGCAGAGATAGTTTAGGTTCAATTCCCAGTATCTACATGGCAGCTCACAGCTGTCTGTAATCCAGGAGCCTGAGAGCCATGGCAAAAACACAATGCACATAAGATAAAAATAAATAAATTTTTTAAAGGAAGAGATTGGGGGGAGAGACAGAATATAAGAACAAACTGAGAAACAAGGAAAGATAGTGCTGGCTGGATGCTTGTCTGGCTGACTGGCTTGCTTTCAATTCCCTGACAGAAATAAGCACATTATGGAAAAACCAGAAAGTGGCTACACTATGTGGGTGTAATGAGGAGAGATTGTGAGTGAGTGTGTCCTGTCAGAACAAAGTTAGTCGCATAGTTGATGAAATTCATTATCCCAAAACTTGTCCCATAGTTGATGAAATTCATTATCCCAAAAGTTCAACAGAATATATCCCAAGCTTGCAAATGTGTGGTCAGCATGTGACAGGTTGGGGTGTTGATGCTGAGAACTGGGGTTCACCCAGGGGAGCCCTCAATGCAAGAGCAGACACTCATTCCCATGAAGATTGAGGGAGGGAGGGATCATTCATTCCTATACTCAAGTTTAAGGAAAGATGAATGGCTATGGAGAGATCACTCACAGATATGAAAAATCTTTTCCTAAAAATAAAATTTCTCAATTAGTATGCAACTGCTGTGGTGCTTCTCCTAGATAGAGCAACACACACACACACACACACACACACAAACTGATTCCTTGATCTAGAGCCACAGTAAGGGGACACGGCCAACTTGAATCACAATATTCATAAGAGCATGAGAACAGTGTAAAAAGGACACAAAAGGAGAGATAATTCTGGTCCTTCCTTCCTTCCTTTCCTTCCTTACTTCCTTCCCTCAGGAAGTGACTGACAGATGAGACTTTGTCCAAGCAAGTTATGAAATAACAGACTTGAGTTTCCCCCTCTGTAGGTATTAGTTAGTCAGTCAATCAGTCCTCCCTTCTTTCTGTAGGAAGGTGGTGCATGTCTCTCAGAAGTTACCTGGTTTCCTCTGCACAAGGTGACCCAGGGGAAAGCTTTCTAAGCCTTATTCAGAGCTATAGAGGATGCACCGCGACTTCAGGGATCTCAGGGAGTATAGGGGTGGGTGCTTGATGCTTCAGACTCATATCATTGAAGGGCAGAACATAGTCTGGATTCACAAACATTTACAACACAGAGCCATCCTCACTTACTAACAGCCCAGGACACCCAGAGATAACAAGAAACTGCAGTCTCGGCCGGGCTGTGGTGTGTGGGGGTCGGTACATGCCTTTCATCTCTGCTCACACACAGATTTCTGTGAGCTCAAAGATGGCCTGATTTACAGAGTGAGTTTTAGGACAGCCCAAGATACACAAAGAACCCCTTTCTTGAAAAACAAAACAGCAAAAGAAAGAAAGAAAGAAAGAAAGAAAGAGAAGGAAGGAAGGAAGGAAAAAGCCAAAAGAAGAAGAAAGAAAACAGAAAAAATTGCAGTCTCTTCCTACTCTCTCATCCATTGGCTCTTAAAGAGCTCTCAGGCTGAACTGTGGACCAGGTTGTCATTTATAACTGTGAAGCCAGAAACCTGAGAGGGGTCACAGGAGGACTGACAGCAGCAATTGATGCCACAACCCTGCTAATGGCTGTAATATGGGTTTGGCAGAGCACTACTCCCCTTTCTCTATTATTACTGCTACTCAACAAAAAGGACTTGGGCGGGAGGGGGGATGATGTGCAGTGCTGGTATTGAAATCTCACTGACACCTTCTGCACTCCTTGTCAATTCCTGACTTTGTCAAATCAGCTATCGTGAATCTTTGGTGTGGGTTGGCCCTTTAGAAACTCAGAGAAACAAGACAGGCCTATTGCATCCCAGAAACCTCCGAGTTCCTGAGCCCTAGCCCTGGAAGTCTCAAAGCCATCACATCCAGAAATCTCTCCAGTCCCTGCTAGTGGTGAACTCACTTCGTCTTCCTCCCTCTGGCCTCTCCACGATCTCCATTCTCTAGACAACATGTCTAGAAGCGAGTCTTATAGGCACTAAGAGAGTGTGTCTTGAGGGAAGTTGGCTTTTCTAGGACACGAGTAACATCACAAAATTCTGAGAGCTCTCCAGGATACCATTGAATTTCCAGAGAAGGAACTGCTGATGTCATGATGCCTTTACCTCCTTGCTAATATTTCTCCCCGAACTAACCGACCGACCGACCAACCGACCAACCGACTGGAACCTGAGGTTTCTTTTCCAGGAGTCTCTTCTGTGACACAGAGGGAGCCATTCAGGATCTCCTCCTGCTAAAAGCAGATATTTCTCTCTGCTTCATTAAAATCTTTTCAGTACTTCCTTCACCAAATGACCGACCCTTCCTCCCTCTCCTGAACAGATATTCATCCTCAGTAAAATGAGAAATTAGGCCAGGAGGACACGGAGGATGAGGGTTGAGTTCTCTGAAGTGAACGAGCACTTAGGGAAGGCTAAACTTAAGGGAACTTGACTCTGAGTAGCAAGAGATGAATAGCTGCTGCCAAAGCACAGATACAGGCATCGGGCTGAGGCACCAACTGGGCGGCTCTTGGTATCCTCCTGCATCATCAGAGCTGTGTGGGAAACTCAGCCCAAAGGAGGGGCCGTGTTTAAAGGGAGAGGGAATTCTCTAGGACAGCACTGTTTACTTTTTCAAGTTTTTTTTAACTCAGACAATACTTCACCCAAAGTATGTTACAGGGTTGGAGGTCATTAAGTTACTTAGTTAGTCTAATGCTGTTGGGCTGAGATAGAGTATAAGGTTGATGGGGAGTTATTTTTGAGAAGATTGTGTGTTAGCTTCTCATTTAGTCTCATTCTATAAGTGGTCACCATTAAAATGAACTCCTTAAAATGCAATCTCTATGGCTAGGAATACACATTGTATCATTCCTTGCCATATGTAAGAGCGCAGCAGCACTGGAGATGTCACTCTGGGGATGCGGCACTTCTGAATTAACTTTCCTCAATCTATTTCTTAGGATGCAGTCTCATTTCTTTCATTCCTTCTGTCTTTTAACACTGCTTTTGACTGTAGTTGGACTCTAATTTTTTATATATATATATATATATATTTATCATACATATGC